>QBDW01000615.1:0-117856 GCA_003261595.1 Maconellicoccus hirsutus | reverse complement strand
AAACTTCTTCTCATAACATAAGACTTTAATAGGTGTTTTTAGAAGGGAAAAATTTGATCTTTCCATTGCCGCAAACCTCATCTTTCTATCATAAGTAGATCAAAAGTTATAAAAATTAAAATTCCAAAACTTTTTAAAATTATGTAAATTTTGGCAATTTTCAATTTTTGGACGATCATAACTTTTTAACTATGTGAGACAGAGTGGTGAGGTTTGCGGCATTCAACAGGACGGTTCTCCCCCCTCCAGAAACACTCATCAGGGTGTTTGATCATAAGTGAAGTTTTTCATCAATTCGTAATTTGTTCAAAATATCTTTTTATGCCGATTATTTTGAAAAGTGCTTACCTGAAAAAAAGAAAGTATTTTCAGCGTTTTCGAAAATTCTAATGCTCGTAACTTTTCTTTCAAGTAAGACGGTGGATTTTAATTTAGTCAAATTGAACATTTATCCTTTGAAAATTCCTAAAAAAAAAAACTGAATATCGGTATTATAAACAAAATATGAGAAGTATCTATCTCTGTGACCTCTGCGTCTAAGGTTATTCAAGGTCAAAGGATAACAATTTTAGTTTTTTGCAGAGTAACTTTCCCTTTTTGATCCCCCCTCCCGAGATATTGCGCGTTGGAAAATTGAGCACATCGCGCTTACCGTTAAATGCTCTCAACTTTTCAAATCGCGATATCTCGGGAGTGGGGATTGATAGGGAAAAGGTCATAAGAACCTTTTTTGTGGGTAATTTACTCGGCTATAATTCTTTACTGAACTATTTTACGATAAAACCCACGAATGACCGGTAAAATGCGAAAAAATGAAAATAAAGGTCACAGCGATGGGCATTTCCGACGTTTTATTTGTAATGGTAGTCACTTCCTGGGAATTTTTACTGGGTATACGCATTTTTGGGTCTAATTTGACCCCAGAGTATTGCGATTTGCAACAAAAAAATTCAATTTAGCTCAACACTGCCCCTATGACCCGAAGAATAGGCAAACATTCAAACATGGGTGCATTATGTGTTGCATAGTATCCGAGTGGAAGGCTTTAATTCTACCTTGGAACTCTCTGTATATATAGACAAAGAAACGAAGATCGCGTTCCCCTTAGAACACAGCTCGTATCGTCTTTGCGGAAACCACCTTCGACTTATGGAGGGTTGCACGAGTACCCATTGATGGCGTATCCTTAGAGAGGTCATCAACGTATACGCAAGTGGTAATGTGTTTGCTTAGTGTGATGGCGCGGGGCCATTATCGTGCGCTATATGCGACGTGATGTACAAGCTTGACGTGTATAGGTGTTTCGGTAAACAATCCATATACAATGTACGTAACCACGCGGCATTCGAGATTAATGGAATATATGGCTCGTTGGGAAGATGGTATCCTAAAAATACTCCATTAACCTACCGCACCGCTTATTAATAGTCTTTAATTAGGGCGAATTTTTGAAATAACGCAGAAGACGTGTCCTTGGCATCATTGCGCTACGAAGGCTTCACCTTATTAATGGTAAGCGTGGTCTGGGAGGATGGGCAATACCGCGTACACATGTTATATGCAGAGCAGATAAAAGTAAACAAATTTCGATGTTGGCTCGGTTTTTTTTTCGCTTCGTACAGCATTTTTATTGTATATACTGTTTACATTGGTGTTTTTGTTTATGCGCGAATACTACGAGAGGTATTTTTTTGTACGCGTTGATCTGCCGACGTTACGAGGTATAAAAAAAATAAGAGCGAAATGGTTTTTCCATTAAAATTAAAAAAAAAGGGTAAAACTCGGGGGTCTTTTGGCGCTAGTAAAATGCAAAAATGGGCCGGGTAAAAGAAGTCGAGTACCGGTGTATACATTCGAGTAAAAGAAAACCCGTTAACAATCTTTTGATGTGATATTTCTATTTTCATTCGGACTAAAATGAGAGTTCGCACGGCGATTCGAGCTAGCTCGGGTTTTTTTGTACGCGTTTCCTCAACGGGCACGCGGGCGAAGGCGGGAGTTTTTAACTCGTCGGCGATGTAGCGTTTTTAAAAATTATCGACGCTGCGTTTATCGAGTAGAGAGGAGAGGAGACGAAATAATGGTTTATTTGGAGAGTTTTTCGTTGTCGAGGTTTTTTTCCACTAGCGGTGGTTTGATTAAGCCGGCACAAGGTTTATAGAGGTTTTAGTCTTGAAATGTGTATGTGTTTCGAGTGCGGAGTTTTTTTTTCAGTGTTGCAGAATTCCCGAAGTTTAATTAGTGGTATGTGCGGAGAGATAGGTTTAGAGTATCTACTTAGCGTTATACCGTGTGTTCGTTAAATTTCTGTGTTCCTTTTGAGCGTAAACGTAGCTGTAACGAGATATGTTTGTGAGATACGAAGTGCCTACTCTATCGATTGCAGGAGATTATATGATACGTGTGTAGCCGTGTTGAGATGTATTCGAGTACGCGGATACCGAATCCGCGTACGAAGTGTTCTAAGATACGTTTACCTATTCGGCAAATGTATTTTGGTTTTTGGGCATTCCGGCCTTTACATTCTGGATGGTGGGGGGAGGGGGTACTTGAAAAAACGCGGTGAAAAATTTAAAAGCGCTGAATGTGAGTTTGTCTTGTAATGATGTGCCTTCAATTTTCAAGATAGGCAAAAAAAGGTTATTTTTTTACAGAGCTTGACGCGATTTACGGAAAATTTTATTGCACATTTTTGCATAACTCAAAAATCGAAGACGTTACGGCGCTTACAAAGACTATAGGCAGATAAGCATAAGCCATCTGCCTCAGGATCGAGATTTTGATGATATTTGGGTATTAGGTGGGTACCATCGAGAAACGTTCATAACAAAAATTTCAGCTCCCCCTCCCCCCTGTTTTCGAGAAATTAATTTTTTTCGAAAATCAGATAAGAATTTTTTTCTTAAATTACACTTTACAGAATTAATTGAAATTTTAGTACATGGTAGACCCTCATAAGGGCCTTCCATGAAAAAATCAACAACCCCTCACTCCAATTTTTTCCCCTCTAAACGGGCGTTTTCGACTTCATTTCCTTTTTTTAGGTGTCTATATCAATCGGCAAAATTATTAGACCACATTTTTTCGATGTATTATCAACCTCTGCGTGTCATATATTTTTTTCAAAATTTTGCCTCACCGGGGCCGTGGTCAAAAATCGCAAAAACCGCGCGCGCGCGTTGGATGAAACTTCCCACTACGCAATAGCGTCATATTCACCGTTGCGCGCGGCCCCGCGTTAGGTCTGTAGTAACATGCCTAAGCAGCAACGCGCGTAACTGTGAACGAGACGCTACAGCACAGTGGGAAGTACCAATTACGCGTGCGCGCTAAAACTCGTCATTCAAATAATTTTTTTCTCAAAATGTACTGATTTTTGGATGATGGGTCGTATAAGATTTTCTGTTTGAAATAATTTCAAGATTATTTTGCGATTTTTTTGGAGTCCAAAATGTCGACTTTGGTACGTTATTTTTTCCCTTGTTTTGCTTTTTAAGAAAAAGTGATGACGTCATTGAACTACATGAATTCATTCAAATATCAATTTTAAAACTCTTATCCGTATCGTTTCCTCATGTTCACAACCTCTCAGCAATATCGACTAATGACTTATAACCATTTCCTCAGCCCAAAACATTACCAACGAGTGCAACAGTTCTTGTGGAAATGGATATCATGAAAGTGGTCGAATTGCTCACGCATCCCTCCTCTTCTTCGGTGGTCTTCACGATGGAAAATGCTCGTTGAGCCTGTTATTTCGATTAAATTACTCGTCAAAAAGAGAGATTCAATTAAGAGTACGTTTACGTCCTTCGATATAAATTCCCACATACTCGGTGGCGTTTAAAGCTATCGATTACATCGTGAGAACCAGACTGCGGCGAACGCGATACCGGACAAACCCTTTTTCGGGTCCGAATTCAAGGTCGTGTTTAATCGACGTCCGTCCATCTGGTACTCGGCTAGTGAGCGTGGTAAAAGGACGAGGCATCCTGCGCTCGAAGAAACGGCGTGGAATTAGCTTCGGTAGGTAGACTCGGCCATCGAGACGTGATCGCAGCGACGAGTAAAAATCACAACAACGAATAAAATATTTATACGAAAATAAACAAACGCGTTTCGGGTTATCGTCGTGGCACGCGTTTTAGGTTACCATAGCGAAAGGGCGCGTATTTTGGCGTGAAATTCACCATTATCAAAAGCCATCTTCGAATCGATACACCCTTTGAAATATACTTTTCAGTGAAAGGCGGTCATTCAGAAAGAAGTTACGTATGGGAAGAAAAACAAATACGATTAAATAAATTGGAAACATTAGCCGAAGGGACGAAGAGTCAGGTTGAATGGTTTTGCGGCGGCGACGACGGCAGCATCGTCGATAATTAATTTCCAACACGGTGTTTTTTTTTTCATGTCTTGTACGCGCTATCGAACCCAACCGAGCGTGAACTCGAATGCCGAGAATGCAACTAGGAAAAAAAAGCTGGGTGAAAAAAAACAAAGGTATTTCTCCCCCGTTTACGCGGCCATGGCCAATAAAACGGAATCCCTTCGTACGGTTCGCTGATTTCCTTGAATATTATGAATTAAACATTACCTCTAGTTTCCGCAAAGAACTCGCGTTCGGAAAAGTGGGCCGAAAATGTCTGCATCGTAGACCAAGGCTTACTCGATGGTACCGCGAAAAAATCAACGTCAACAAGTGAACCGCTCAGCGTCATATCCGTTACGAATGCGTCTCCGAGGTTCCCCCTCCCTTTTTTATACCGACCTCGCAAGCTCCTTTTTCGACGTTTAAGTTGAATACAGTGTACGAGGTGGTTTTTCTCGCCCTTTCTTTAATTTCCTAAACGATGAAGTTTCGTTGCGCACGTAAGAGGGTTGTACGTCTTGTGGAGCTATATTGTGTTTAATTTCGTCAAGTGTGCTGCTTATCGCACCGGTGACCGATTTTCGTTTATGGGTCGTGAATTGATGGTATTTGAATGCCTTGCTGTTGAAAATACCCTTCAAGTTCGTTGTCGATTTTTTGAATTTATTAAGAAAAAACGTGAAACATTTCGATATCTTGTAATCTCGAAATTACATGGTTTCCTAGTGCCTCTCCCCCTCGAGCCAATTGGTGCAAGAGACATCCAGCATTGCTGTTGCAGCTTAAATACGGGTTTTTATCGCGATCCCCTTCGTAGCACGTTAAAAAAATCAATCGTACGTTTTGAGACGCAATTCAGGTAAATCTTCGCCTAACGAAAATTGCTTTTCAGCCAATCATCGCTGAAGAGAAAACTCAACTAGATACAAAACGCGAACCGCCGCTCACTCCGCGTGAAAAAAGAATATTCAAAAATCCTTAATGTTTTTTCTTTTATCGAATACTACATGGAAATGTATAAGAAAAGTTTCGGCTCTGGAGAGAGAAAAAGCGTCGCCTTCGGGCTCGTTCTTATGTTAGCGACGTCGTCGTTCGATTCAAATTACACGAAGAAAAAGGAGAGAAAAAAAAAAGTAAAAAGTCGGTTTCGTATTTCATTCGAAATCAAACTTCGCGAAACAAGCAACTGCGACGAAGAAGAATCGACACGAAAAGCCTCGTAAAGCGAAAGGGTAAAGTGACGAGAGGAAAAAGACAAATCGAGAGAAGGGTTGTATGTACATGTGGAAAGAGAAACACGATGTAATCGTATAATATAGAGAGGGATGACTAAAACACCGAACCCGCACTGGCGGAGTAATGCAGCACGGGCGGTATTGTCGTCGTTGGGAAGAAGATACAGCTATAAACTGGAAAACACGACTAAGGCTAAATGGATTTGCGGCGAAAAGTTTTCTTCTCGACTGTACGTTCTGAGAGTATAATTCGGTGTGACTAATTGTGAAGCGGAGGATAAATTACATAAGCCAAGATGGCAGCGCGAAAGACGTGATTCGTTATAATTTGAAATTATTTGGAGATATTGGTAGAACAGGATGTGCAAGATGTGCTATTGGGAATAAGATATTCGCAAGTTGCAAGTTTGTGGGTTGCAGAGGGTTTGGATGGTGTGATGTATCGATAGATTGTCACCGAGATATTTTGAGATGCAGAGAATGAAACGAAGTTGCCTTTTCTCTTGTTTTTAGTATGATACAGGGTGTCCCGATGCTAGTGGAGTGCCTTTTTGGGTTGTGATACCACTATATGTACTTAGGTAAGTTTCGATTTGCCAACCAGAATTTTGAAGGAGCATATGGGAGAAATCATCAGTTTTGAAGGCGTGATATTTGGACCGTTCTCGCTAATTTTAGCCATGAATTATAAGCTTGGTTGTAATGTAACCCCTTCAAATTTAGACCTGAGCAAAATATTTCAATAGTCTTGAAGTACAAGGTCATAGAATTGAATTGTAAACTACAGTACTTACACTCAATCAAAACTTACAGTCGGATGCTGGGGCTGGAATTTTGTTGAAGTAACTCTGGGTCAAAGTAAATAGTCTTCTTCAAGTTGCATGGGTCAAGAGGTCAAATTGGGACATTTTTGGAATGGAATTCGCTCAGTGACCAGTGACTTTGGTTCGGTAACTTTGTTATTGTGTAATTTAGTTGAAGACTTTGGTCCAAGATTCCGTTGAAGTAGTTCTGGATTCAGAAACCCGAGTCAACAATTTTGTTCAAGTTGGGTATGTTCAGGAATTCGGTTGGGGACATCATTGAAACGGTCGCTTGCTTGGGTTGACGGCGTTGTTGAAGCAGAATTGATTATGGTATGCTGAAGTTGAACGTGGCAAAGGCATGAATTGGGAACAGTATTGGAGCGAACTTGGGTCAGTGGCTTTAGTAGGTCGCTTCTTGAAGCAAAAGTCTTCTAGGGTCGGCTGAGAATTCTTAAAAAATCAACATTTGCATAACTTAGCTCCTTAGAATCATGCATAACTGATTGCAGCTTCGTCACTTGTAAGGCGACGAACTAATATTCTCATACTTGAAATAAATGGAAAACACCTGTTTATGGCGGAAACACCGCCCGATTCGTGACGTCCTCCCCCCTCCTCGCTAGCAAATAAACGACGTTAGCTTTTCGTTACACCCTGTACGGTGATTTTTCTCGCGATTTGGGTTGCGTTAAGGGGTTGCAGCGACAGTAACACGACCGAAGCCATTTTCTTTCTATTTGCGGGTAATTTATCGTCGTAGATTGTTGACGATGTTCCATTTTTCACGTTATTTTACGCCGTCGTCGGCGTGTTGCGCCAAAAGACGAAACATCGAGCCAAGGTACATGAGATCGACGCGAAGAAACGAAAAAATATTGGTGTTATACGTGTACAACGTTGTATAGATGTAGATCGCGAAGCAGAAACACGTGTGCGAGAAAAGAAAACTTAAGAAAAGAAACCGATTTAACGTTTACAATTAAATTCGCGTTGGCGAGGGTTTTTTTTGCGTCGCGTTTCGTTAGTGGAAAAGGCGTACGAGAGACGGAAACGAAATGGAAAAAAATGATTTGTCGACGATGAAATGAAAATTTCTTCGGTTGGACGAAGCGCGGGGTTAAGTCGCGTTGCACGTGTTTGCGTAATGTGACCTATATCGTTACGAATTTAATTAATTCGATATAATTACGCGTCTTTGGTAAGTTCAAGGTCTATCGTAATGCAGCGGAAAATTTTTTCGCACGAATATTCACTCGGGTAATCGCAACGTCGGCACGAGTCGAGGGAGTTGTGTTGATCGCATCGTGTGAATCGTCGGCATCGGTCCTCCCGCGGCGCCATGTTATTTCGAGCGAGTATTCGGCGGCGAATGGAAAAGTGAAATAAATTTCTGGTATGAGCGATAATCAGCCTTTGAAATCTAACGCGAGCCATTAATGTGTATACGACGCAGGTTATAATATACCCTACCACTCACGATAGGTAAATTAAAAGTGGCGTAAAAAAATCACCGGCGTAGGTAAACAGAAGGGAGGTAAGAAAGAGGCAGGAAAACATTTTAAATATATCGAAGAAATTACACCGACGCACGCACACGTCGTACGTGGCTGAGATCATAAACGCGCCCGAATACAGCGATGTTTTTTTTTTATTAAATCGTCGACGAATATTGTAAAACAGCCTTTGTGTGGGCGGCCTCAAGTACGACGGATTTTTCTTTCTTTTTTTTTTTTCGTTATAACGATTATTTTGACAGGAGTTGTGTCTCTGAAGTGGCGAAACTTCAAGTGCTCGTTTGTGGAGGAGTTCTCGAAACGAGGATCGGATTTCGAAGTTGGATTGTCGCGAAGGTGTGCGGAATAATTGAGATGTTTGTCGTGGGGTTTGGAGTTATGCAAAGTAGATAGGTAGTTTTGGGAAAGAATTGTAGAAGGGATGTGGATGAGGGTGAGAGAGAATTGAAGGTATCGTTGGTGATTTTTAATCAAATGTGAGTTCAAGCAAGTGACTATGAGTATTCTATGCATTCTTCGTGTTCTGCAGAGTTCTTCGAATTTCCCGCACGTTCCTCATATTCTGCGCGTGCTTTGCATTCTTCGTATTCCACGTGTTTCTCATATTCCGCGCATTATTCGTATTCTGCTTCCATGTGTTTCTTGTATTCCGCGCATTATTCGTATTCTGCGCATTACTCGCATTCTGTGCATTATTCGTACTCCGCGCATATTTTGTATTCCGCGTGTTCCTCATATTCCGCGCGTGCTTTGTATTCTTCGTATTCCGCGTGTTTCTCGTATTCCGCGCATTATTCGTATTCTGCGCATTACTCATATTCCATGCGTTCTTTGTATTCTTCGTATTCCACGTATTTCTTGTATTCCGCGCATTATTCGTATTCTGCGCGTTACTCATATTCCATACGTTCTTTGTATTCTTCATATTCCACATGTTTCTCGTATTTCGCGCATTATTCGTATTCTGCGTATTACTCACATTCTGTGCATTATTCGTACTCCGCGCATTTTTTGTATTCCGCATATTCCTCATATTCTGCGCATTCTTTATATTCTGTGAATTCCTCGTTTCAGTTTTCCATCATTATTGAATTTTGAGAATTACATTTTGATATTCATATTTCGATAACGATATTTTGATTTTGATGTCTGTGTAACCTTTTTAAGGAAATAGAGGATTTCTTAATGACTCAATTAAGAGAAAAACATCATCATACGAAATCAACCGAAATAAAACATTTTACGTATTTGCAACGATACTCCTTACAACTTCGAAGGGCTCGAATACATTCGTTTTGTGACGAGTCACCATACAAGGAGTTTTTCACAGCTCGCCTTCGAGATATTCCTGTCAAACGATGCTACGGTCTGGCAACCCTGGCATTTTTACACCTCTCACGAAAAGATATCTTACGACGATGGATTTCACGAAGTCTCATGACGTTGGGTGAAATTTGCGTGAAAGTTATATGTAACGAAAGCTTAGAAGACGATGACGAGATGAGAATTAAAACACGCCGAACGTGGTCCTGAGAGAAGCTACATCTGTTGCGTTATGGCGGCCAATCTAACACGATGTGACATCTTGAAAGTGCCCGAACAAGCGTAATTTCCACGCTTGACGGATGGAAGAGGTGTTTCGTTGGATTGTTCGTCGGCCGATGGAAAATTTTCGTGTATGAACGAGTACACGGTGTTTCGTAGGTGCTCGTTGGGTTGCCTAGTATGTCAACTGCGGTGATTTATCGTCAAAAGTGAGAAGTTTCAAAGGTGAAGAGAAGTTTGGTGATATTTGGAGTTTTGGTAAATGGTAAGCGAAAAATTGAATTGAACGGAGGAATGTTTTTTTTTGAAAACAATACGTACTGTAGTTTAAGGACTTGGTTGGGTGTGTTCCTTCAAGATGTAAAATTTTCTCCTCATCGTCATCTCATCAAAAATTCATCATTTGGCCCTGACCTTTGAAAGTAACCTATTTATGTATGTACAAATGCCATAAAAATAACCAGAAATTTATTTATCGCTGATAAAACTTCCGGATATAAACAAACTTAATATTTTACTCCTTCAAAGAATAGACGTATGCTACCTTCTGATGTAACTATTGCATACGATCACTCATAAGGCGTCGTGTCACCTACGAAACACCCTGTACATAAACACGACGTAGGTGTACTCGGACCATATACGAAGAGATACGCGCGTAATCAAAAGCGACAAAGGTACGGTTGACGTGTTTGACGAAGCATCGAAGCGGCGGCATGAACAACGGCCGCAGCTATTGTCGCAGCTTCGGTCGGCGTATGAACGTGTGTAGGCGAAGATGGGAAACGCGAGTTTGGGGCCAGTGTCGTGAAATCGAAGGCCAAGCGTACTTTGTCAAATATCGAAACGACCTTTACAAAAGCTCGAGCCAGGTTCGGGTTAACATCGGTGTGAAATTAGAATTTGATTTTAAAGGTAAACGAGCGACTTTATAAACACTATTAAACTGTCAGAATTTAATGTTTCCCCGGAGGTAAACCGATGACGATAAATAGCGGTAGCGATATAGTGCTCGGCGTCGGCGGCCATATAAAGAAAAGCTATTGCGAGAAGAATTACGCCTGTGTTAGGTACATACAACGTGTATAGGTTAAAGCAATGCGAAATATATGGTAACTGCTTTGTTGTTGCCCTCATCCGAAGATGAAGAAATTGGCGCGGAGATAATGGCCAAAAGAAAATATGTATTCGATTTGCGAACGCAGACGCGTGAGGGGTTATGCAGATGGTTTTTTTAACGAATTACTCAAAGCGCAAGTGGGTAAGTTCTGCGGTGTTTTTATGTTTCATAAATCCATCGAAAACCAAAGGCCTTTTAAATGTACGATTGAAATTATTCTCGGGAATGTTTTTAAAAATACAAGGTAAAGGGACGAGGAGTAAAATCAATACGAGGTTGGACGTTGTGCCTTATGCCGGCGGCCGGCGCGGCGTGTCGTCGAATAAAAAAATGTACGAAGTTGCGAATTAAGTTTTTAATTTCGGCTAAGTTTTCTGGTACTTTTTCGGGCTTTTTTCGCGTTCGCCTTCGTTTATGGTATTTTTCGGGTTCTATGATCAATATTGTATAATTAGTTTTGTTTGTTGTTCTCGCTGCCTTCTGCGATGGAGTCGTTTTAGGTTTTTTTCGTCTTTAAATTGAAAACGATTTGGCGGGTGAAGACGAAAGAGGAATTTTACAAGTTGTCGTGGCGCGTGATGGAAGTGTTTTAAGATAATTGGATGGTGCAGGTTTTAGGTATGGTGGCGTCTGTGCGCGAAAATGATACGTCGTAGTTCACCTGTTAACCTGGTGTTTTTTTTCGTCAATTTTTCAGATAATTATTGGAGTGTGAATTGGTAGCATATGGGAATGCATTGGGAGAAGGTGACTTTTTTACAGTGGGAAAAGAGGTAACAAGAAAATTAAGGAATTAACGAGCCAGCGATAAACGGAATTATAATAGCTTTCGTTGGCAGGTGACAGAATTGTAAAACCGTGTTATTAAAATTAATGAAAAAGTTGTCGTTTTTGGTGTAAATTGTAAAGAACTTGGATTGTTTGGGCGTATTTAGTCGAATTATTCTCCCAGATGTTTCGGTACGATGGGGGATGAGCGTCGTGAAATTGGAGACTGGAGATTGGGGGGTTTCTTGTGCCATATTTTCTTTTTGAAGCTACCATGTTAGAAAAAGGGACGCAGAGGAGAAAATGTGGAAGCAATGAGGGGAAATTCGAGAGAGGAAATTTCGGAAAATTGAACTTGTACGTGTAAAATAATTCAAAATTGATTTTAAATTTCCCCTTTAAATACTTTTAGATTTCGATTTTTTTGTGTTTTCATTTTGACGTTTCGACATTTTGATTTCGATGCACCGATTTTGATGTTTCGATGTTTTAGTTTCGATATAGATTTGGTATTTTGATTGTACTGTTTCGATTTTCACCGTTTTTCGTTTTGATGTTTAGAATTTGATTTTCCAATTTCCATTTTGAGATTTCAATGCTGCGATTGTGACTATTAAACTTTGATTATTTAAAAATCGATTTTGACATTTCAATTTCAATATTTCCGATTTGATTATTTGACTTTGACTTTTTTAATTTTGGCATTTCAAATGTCAATTCAATATTTCAATATCGATTATCGACTTTCCAATTTCGATGTTTCGATTTTGAAATTCGATTTTGATATTGATATTTTGATAGCGATATTCTGATCTCGATTATTTAATTTATATTCGAATGTACCAATGTTTCGGTTGTGATTATCGTACGTTGAGGACTCAAAAATCGATTTCGATATTTCGATTTTGATATTTCGATTTCGATATTTCAAATTCGATTGTTTTATTTTTACTTTTTAATTTTAGTTTTTGAAATGTCAATTTAATATTTTAATAGCGATATTCCGATTTCGATATTTGGATTTCGATATTTCGATATTTAAATTTCGTATTATTCTACCTTCGATATTACGATCTGTATTTGAATATTTCGATATTGATATTTTGATTGCGATATTCTTATTTTGATTCTTAGATTTCGATATTCTAATTTTGATGTTTCAAAATGGATACATATCTTTTCAAATAAGCGGAGACGATACGTTCACGTGAAAGATCGTCGTAATGGTGCAAAAAGCGTTGGTTATAGGCGGGCAGGGGGGGTGGTTGATGAGAAGTTCGAAAATCATAACGAGCCGCAGGAGGTAAACCTCGTGTAGGGAGGTGCAAGGAATGGTTCCAAATATTCGATATAATGAATTAAAGGAGAGATGTTGATGGCGAAAAAAGGGTTCGGGGGAGGGGTACCCCGATTGGTGGTTAGAGCCATATCGACAATTATTTTCTAGACGGTATGTTTGTTAAATTTACGCTTGCGTCGAAGGGCTTTAGTAGAATAAGGTGGAATATGGGGGCAAAAAATGTCATATTCTCTGCTCCTTTCAGCATCCCTTATCGAAGTACTACGATGTTATCTAAGAGATACCCCGTGTAATAGGGCATCGCGATGAACTTACTCGTTGGGGGAGGGGGGGTTGCTTAGGAGATCTGTTGCAGTGAAAATGGGGAATCACGATAAAAGTCAACGACGTTAGATCTCCGGCGACTCGACGCGTTTAAATTACGCTAATTACGCAACGTCGACGGCGCTGGTGTATTTAAACGATACGCGGACGAATGAAAAAGTGAACGAGAGACGGTGTAATCAAGTGAAGGCGATTATATCGATCGGCGTAATAGATTAATTGAGCAAAATAAAGCCGGGTTATTTTAGCTAATGAGCAGTGCCAGCTGCCGTGGCGAAGGTGGGCAAAGGCGTCGGTGGCGCGGGCACGGTACGCTGTGTGCGTGCGTATGTACGCGTACCACGGGGGGGGGAGGGAGAGCTCGTATTATATACGTGTGGCACGGCGTATATACGAGGCTCGCGCGCTTCGCTTAAGGACGAATACACGGAGCGAGGCGTGTAAGGAGGAGAGCCGAGGACGAGGGAAAAAAACCACGTAACGCGTAGAGAAAGAGGACCGAAGAGACGGTGTAAAAGCGCGCTCGACGATTCGGAGCGACGACGACGTTCTCGGCCGAAGCGTGGAGAGAGCTTTTTGGGTGAAACGTGTTTTCAGAAACGACCGGGGGAATCGTTCGCGAACGATGTCGTCGACGTGTATAGTATACGCATGTTCTTTAAAATGACGCCCCTGTGTTTGGCCGGGATCTCGGACGGCTTTCCAGTATATTTTGTCAGTTGTGGGCTTTTCAGCCGTGACGTATGAAGCTGCAGAATTTCGAAAACGCTGAACGAGTCCGTCCGTCTCGGCTATTCATAGTGTGTTAGCCCCACCCAAAAAAAATTTCGGTTTCGCGTGTAGTCGGCGTTTTTTTTTCTCGAAGTTGGTCGCGGTGTCGCGAAGGCGAATTTTTTTCAACGTTTTTGACCTAGCGTGATTATTTCGGTGGTGATCGAATGGTATCGAATTGTGGTGCGCGGATTTGGCGAACGATATATCAGCGTTGTCGACGTGGTCGAGGAGGTGTGCGCGAGCAGTGTGTCAAGGCGAACCTCGAGGAATTTTTTTTGGTAAGTGATGCCATTACGGTCGTGTGGGTGGTTGTGCCGGTACGCGGTGTAAGTCCCGGTGAGAAATTCCAAGTTCAGGGGGTTTCGTCCGTCGGTAGGCATTCACGTGAAAAACCATACCCCTGCGGCCTCGTAACGAAATATCCTTTTGTTAATGATGACAAAGGAATATCACCTAACGAGGTGATCTTTGAAGTTTGCAAAAATAACGCAGCAGGTATGAGATAGTTCGGGCTCAATTTAGGCGAAAGTTTGACAGGTTTGGACGTTTGTAGGTTTGACACGACGACGCTATGGTCGACAGCGTCGGTGTTATACGTTGATAACTCGGACGACGTGTCTGTTCCTTTATAACGCCGAGATACAAGCACGACTCGGGTCGAGGTGTGTGACAAGTTGAAAAATACAGCGAGCATTGAATTCTTTCGATTGTGGTAATTGAATGGCGCTCCTTCACATCGAGTAGGGTTTTTAGATGTCTAGATAATTTTATTACGAATCTTGGGTACACGATGCGGGTACGAGCGTCGTTTGTGCAAGTCGTGTTTCCAGCTATGACGCGGCGTTCCATTGAAATGACATTTTTATCTAATGAAATTCTAATATCTAAGATATTGGGTTAAAGGGTGTTTCAACTTTGACCCTTAAAAAATGAGTGGAAGAATTTATTCATTTTTGAGGCCTCCCCAAATGATTCGAATGAAGATGAGGTGAAATCTATCGTTCGTATTGAAAAATTTTTCAAACAAAAGTTGTTCCTTGGACATTTTTATGAAGGTTTAGTCATTAGAAAAATTTCTTTTTAAGTTGTAGTTTCGCTCGTAATTTTGTTTGAATTTCTTACCAAAGCCATCATTCCACAATCTGCTTTCAAATAATTACAATGAGTTTAATGAACGAAAAATCGCTCGTATCAAAAAATTTTTCAAACAAAAGTTGTTTCTTGGACATTTTTAAATAAATTTAGTTATTACAAAAATTTCATTCGAGGAGGTGGTTTCCTCCCAAATTCATGAAATGTTTTAGAAAAACAATCGAGAAAGCAAATTTTTGCAATATCTTGCGAAACTCTTCAAAGAAAATGCTTCTGAAAATTTTTTTCTCAGTAGGATTAAAGCAACCCCAAATACAGGGTCAAATATTGAACAACCCAATATAGGAAAAAAGCAACCCGAGACAATCTTACATAATTTACATCATTTTACAGACGCGTATCCTTTTCGCGGAACTTGTACATCATCGCCGGTTGTTTTCCATTTCGTAATCGATTAAAAAACAAACAAGCGGTATTTCGTGGAAAAGTCCTATGTCCGGCACCGTCTGGAAGGGCACGAACGGTGGTGAATTACGGTAAAAAGAACACGAACGTACGTGGAAGGGGCTGTACGTCGAGGAAGACGGTTATATAAGAAAAAGCTAACGCTATAATGGTTAAATATGCTTGTAAATTAAGCCCTAAGCACCGGTAATTTAAAAGAAGACCCTTATAATACTGATTGCTGACACTTTAAAAGAAAATACGTTGCGTGATTACACGATGACCGCCGCTATATTCTTTAACGCGCTCAACGGGTATTTTTTTTCGCACACAAGAAAAAATACCTATGAAGATAGCAAACTCCTCGACTTGGTGAATTTGACACGTAAATATTCCGGTAGCCGAACAATGGCGTTTGGAGGAAAATTCACATAGTTGCGAGTGGTTAACGAGGCCATCGAACTATGCGAAATTTTCTCGCGCCCGTGATACACGAAATGTTCATGGTGAAGAGGGGACGAGAGGATGAAGAAAAAATGCTTCGACAATTAAAACGAACCCGTGAACGTGTTTTCTTGCAAAATTAACCTTTTCTTTGGGCTTATTTGCCTATTGTTGGCACGTTTAAACGAGCGAAATTATTCGAAGATGGGTTGAGGAGTGAAGTTCAGATGGGTTGAAGGGTGGAGTTCAGCTGAGCGTTATTATTGGCGTATCGGTGAATTTGAACAGACCTAAGGGTTTAATTACAGATTATAAAGGCGCCTCGATGTATCGATGACGTAAAACTATGTATTACGGGATTCGATCGACGATGGCTTCGAAGGTCAGGAGGTCGTTGTTGATGCGGAGAAGAATTTTTGGAAACCTTAAAGATTCGTAGCGTTTTGAGGTTTCTCCTCGTAAGATACGGGTTGTGTGATGATTAGAGGATGTGTTTGGGCGTTGCTTCCAGGAAGTGGTTAATTGGTTATGTAAGGATTCGAAGGCGGATGGAGTCGGGTACATTGTCACGAAAACATTTCATTTGTGATTATGAGCGCGGTGGAGTTCGAGGGTGCTCAAACGCACGTACGAAAAAAGCTCGAGAGATTTTCTCTTCGACGGGATGAGAATTGAGGTATTTATTGTTCCTAAGCGCCTTCGGTGTTCAAATTATGCAAAAATTAGTTATTACAGTTTTTGTTGATCTCTTTGAGGTCTATAAAAAAGGTTATGATCAATTTTTACCTATTTTGTGAATAAAAGGCGCTACAAGATAACAATTTAAAGAATGAAATTTTCCTTGCTAGTTTTTATGTGTGTTCTTCGAATCAGTTTTTTTATAAGTTATGTAGCGTGTTCAGTTTTCAAGATAAACAAAAATAGTTTATTATCTTTTTTGTAGAATTTCATCAGATCTGTAGAAAATATAATCACTTGTTTTTGCATAGCTTGAAAACTGAAGGTGCTCTGTACGTTGAGCCCACAAAAGTAATTTGATTCGCCTCCAAAAATTGGTCCATTAAAAGGCGTAAAAACTTCAATTTGAAATATCCTTAAAAGGAAAAAATATTCAAAGGACTCCGGACAGGAGACACGTGGAAACGCGGTTGCCTCTTGCGCTAATTTCGAACCCTTATTTAAATATTTCGAAACTCATAAAACGGGCGAATATGCTAAATAAAATTAAAATTAAAATAATATTTCGTAGTCGTCGCCGCAATCGCGGAAAAAGCTGAAACGGTAAAAAGTAAAAGTATACAGACGTGGCAATATTTTTGTTAGTCTTTCGCCGTAGATGATTTCGATAGATATGGAAAACGTTCGGAAAACTTGGCAACTTACCCGTCCCCTGAAATGGGCCCGCGACGAAGCCGGCAAATATATGCAGATGTATTCGCATTTCTTATCGAATCAATATTTGTAAATATTTGAAGTAGGAATATTGAAAAAAAAGGGGGAAAAGAATAATTCGGTTCGAAGCGTTCTCTTAAGAGGTTACGGGCGCTGTGGAAACGATACTTTTGAAAATTACCCTCGAGAAATCATTAATAAATATTTGCCCTTCCGAGTACGCGATTTAATACGTTTCGCAGCCTTTAAAAGTTCCATTACAGCTAATTCGGGTAATAATTACGCGAGAAATAAAATATCGAGGTTTACGGTATGTGGAGTCGGGGTAGAGAGCGCTGTGGGGATTTTTTAGCTCTCAACGGAACGAGGAATCGCGATGCTTTTGAATGGGCGTTTCTTGGTAATGAAACGAGCCTAATGCGAGATCCAAACGGTGATAAGTAAAATGGAGGCGATTCGAGAATGTCTTTGGTCGATTGAAACGACCGTCGTGATTGATAAATGCTATTTTTATCGCGAGATGCGTTGCAGAATCGAAGGACTGGATGCCTGGAAGCGAATAAATGCAATTGTTATTACATCTACGTTAGATATGGGGTTCGGTTGGTGCGAAATAACGCCGTAAAAGACGATAAATACGATTGTTATTGCATCGATGTAAGATATGTGGTGTAATGGCGTTTTGATAGGCGTTTAATAGCATCCTGCGTGCGAATGCAATCGTTTTCGCGTCTGTGTTGAATATGTTGCCTGTAATCGCGCCTTGGAGTTCGACAAAATGTATCGCATCGGTGTAGTATGGGTTGCGGTGTGATTTATATCGATTGACGTGGAGTCATTTAGATACGTGGAGTTTGTAGAGTAGACGACCACAAACGGAATGGATTTTTTGTCGATTTTTCGTTTCAACGATGATTTGTGGATATTGGAAACATACCTATTGAGACGTCGCGTTTATAAAATGTGAAAAAATGTAGCGTCTTTAGACGTCGTCGTACCCAAGGTAACGCGATTTTCACCATTGAGGAGACGAAGCGGAGAGACAAACTACGTGATTTCATTTTACTCGTTATCTCGTCGAAACGATCTTAAAACTATGATAGAAAAACGAGTAGGAGGGTATGGAACGTAAAAGGGAGCTTTGTTAGAAACGGGATAATTTTGTGCGTGCATACGCTGCGAGTATTCTGAACTAGCGGCTGGTAAAAAGTAACAAGGAGGTAATTCGCTTAAGGCAGTTTAAGCGTACGTGCACGAGTCGTAACCGAGATCAAAAGTGCTGACGAAGATACGCCGGTGAAAAATCAAATTCAGATTGACACGTTTGCCAGAGGCTGACGGTGGCTTTTCAACGCCCAAGATGGAGTTTTTCGAGGTACAGCGGTTGCGACGTAGACGTCGCAGATGTGTATCCCTGTTTGCATAACTCATCCGATAAAGTAAGGCGTGCTTTTTCGAGTATATTCGTTGGCCGTATTTAAAATTCCGTCGTTGTGGGTGTACGCGCACGCCGAAAGAGGTGCACGACCGACGAATACCGGGGAAAAACAAGAAATAATTAATTAGCCTTGTGTGGTGAACGTATTGCAGGCTTTAGTCGAATGTTATAAAACATACTATGTTGAACGCGTTTGTGGACTTTTGTCGTAAAATCGAGTAATCCCTGAAATAATTATCAGGTGGATGTGAAAAAGAACTGCAGACATGTGGCGCTCCATGTGACTGAACTGGGTAAACGTTCTCACCGAGTCGTTTTTTTAACTTATTTATGTATTTTCCAATACAGGTCACATCGAAAATCATTCCTGATTTCGTTTGTTGAGATTCTCTGAAATAATTCTGTGATGTATTTTTTCTCGCCTCATAGTTGTCTGTATCACGAGTAGACAAATTCCCATCCCTCTGCCTTTTGTGAGAAGTTTCTCATTTGGCACCAGCAGATCAACGCTGAGGTCACTAATTCAAATCTCTGTAAGTGGAACTTCATATAGGGGCTTCTGCTTCTAAGTTTTGTACCTTTGATGATTCCAGCACCTACCACCTAGTACAGGACATACCACGATCTCTGGTTTTTTTTCTTTCCGGAGCCTACAATTTTAAAATTAGGCCAAATATATGATTTTTGCTTGGCATAATTAATAAAAAGAAGAATATTCATGAAGTTTTTCCACTTTTGGTCACATAAAATCTATAAATATGTAGAAAATTGTCTTGCCCCTTCATTCCAAACAATCGGCAAATATAACAGCACATATGCAATTCAAGTTACCTTGCGGAAAACCAAACGAAACGGAACTTTTACCAGAACACCCCGTATATAAAATTCTCCAAATGACCGTGCCATATCGAAAAACACCCTGGGATTTAATTCGCCTTTAAAACTGTATTATTCAAAGGATTCAAAAAGCCGGAGGTATTCGGTGCTTTACAAAGTCTAGGTTCTTTTTGGGCGTCTAAACGAATTAAAAATTACATCGTAGCAGACAGAATGAAAAATAGGATTTGTAGCCTAGAGCCGAAACCGTGCAGTTGGTTTCCTTTTGTAAATAATTTCTCGCCGGAGGCGTACACCTCGCGTTGAAATTTCTGCGCGGAATATTCGAAAAGAATAAACGAAAAGAGAAAATACGGTGTAAAAGAAGCTTGAAAAAATTATCATTCTGCGACACATTTTGGCGCGCGTCGGCGATGGCTTATTTATAGGTGTTCGGAGTAATCTATACCGTGGAGATTAGCTATATACGCAGCCGACGTTGTCGACTCGGTGTCTAGATAATTTTTCTTAATCAAAATTTATACTTACCGGGTTAGGCGGCGATTAATGTGGCATAATGAAAAGCTCCGATAAGGGCGGGTTTTTTTCAGCGTCGGTGTGCCAAAACAGATGAAGGGTAGTTTCGAAAGCTTGCAGTGTGTTTTTCTCAGGGACGAGGAAAAATTACGCATTCGACGCGTGCATATAGACGCAAGAACGCGGCAAACAGGGTGACACGCGAATGTCGCGGATAATCGATGCACGAAATATTTATAAACGAGTAGAAAATTTTCGTACGTGAAAGAAGTCGACGTCACGTGACGGCTTATATAAATTATACGCTTCAATTATATTCCGTGTATACAGTGTGTTCCAAAGAACGCTCGCTTTTTCGGGTATGCGACCGATTTAGTCGATGTGTGATGTGTGTTGTCTGTTTTTCGAAACGCAGGAGCATAAAGGTTCGATATTGAGAATGACGAGAAAAAGGAGCGTGGAATTATTAGCGATTTTTAGATTTTTGAGGTGGAAGGGGAAGGGACTGATTGCTTTTCCTCAACCATTGGATTCAAATATTGATTTATAAATGAAAATTTAGAAAAATTTTCACATAATTTTATGAGCATGTACGATGGTTCACTTCGAGTGCATTTTTCTCGTCTGCGTTGCGTTTTATGTGAATAACGTTTATATGATAATTTGTGGGAAATTTAACGAGGAAAATTTTTCATTATTATCAATTTGTTTGTAAACCTATTACAACTCGAGTTACGGGCAGAACTTTGAAAAAGCTCCTTAATTTGCCAACATCGAGCAAATACGGGGTGATGTTTACTTTTACGTTTTTTCTCGTCAGCGTTACGTTCTGCGTGAATAACGTTGGTAACTTAATAACTAGGAAATTTTATAAGAAATATTTTTAGTCGAGATAAATTTTTTGTGAACCCTCTTCCCCTCCTGAAATCCACATTATGCAACGTTGCTCATCTACCAATTAAAAAAGCCGCTATTTTGAATGAGCCCGCAATTTTTTTCTTTCAATTTCATGCAAAACACGCATTTTTAAACCAGTGACAAACGATATTACTTGAATGCAACTCCGGTTGCGGTATCAATTTGCGAAGGGGCTACGTTTATTTACCGAACACCCTGTATACGAATACATTTACGCGTCTTGAAAAGTAATACCACTTCTAGGGAAATTTTTTTCAACGATGTTTGATAGATAGTCTATTTGGGGCGAGTAAATTTTATCTATTCGTTTTGTAAAAGCGTAAAAAAATATGTCTCCGAATGAAAAAAATTTCGCCTCCTTCATAAATCATAAGCTGAAACCTTACTCTACGAATTCAGAAATATACGCGGCGAAGAAATACGAACCAAACATTATACACGATATTAGAGCCGATGAAGGAGAACAAAAGTGAAAGGAGAAGAAAGCCCGGGAGGGCGGTGACGTTGCGGAGAAAAGCTAAAATATTGAAATTCGCCGTCTCCGAGAGTGGAAGGAAAAAAAAAGAGAAAAACGAGCTTTGAAAAAAATAAATTCGAAATGGCAAACGGCTCAACGAAGAGAAAGGACAAAGAAACCGCGATGTAGAAAAATGGAAAAATATCAGCCTTGAAGGTGTCATCATTTGGGAAAAAAATAGCTCGCTAAGATTTAATTTATGTTTACGTCTAAGGTTGTGCTTTTGATTTGGTAGCGGTGGCGGAGAGAGACGAGAGGATGGAGGCGAAATTGCTGGTATTCATCTTTACAATGTATAAGGGTTGGTTTTTTTTTTCTCTCTCGATGGTGAAATTTTCAATGCTAATGAACGACGCGCGGATTTATTATTTACGTATGCGTAAGAAGAGGGGGGGAGGTGTATTTGAGAGGGTAGCTGCGGGATACGAGGCAGCGATATGAATAGAATATACTGCGAATTTTTACGATAATTGGAACCGATGCGAGTTTATTCTTATACGCGTTTTCCGATCCATTAACTCGAGAACGCGCCAATCGTTTGATATCGAGATTTTGTCGATTGATAAAGCGACGCGGAGGCGTGAGGGGGCGTAATTTTTAACCCGTGTGCCGAACGATGGCTTTTACGCGTGTTAAAAAGGTGTAGTGTGTGGAAATTGTACGCAATATGCGAGCGCTGTGCCCTCGTTGAATTTTTTCGGTACGCGTTGGCAGCCTACTCGGTTGATCGGTGTATATGGTAATGAGCAAACGAGTATACAAGTAGAAGGGTTTAAAAGCTTCGTCGAGAGGTATTTTGGATTCGACGAAGTGACGATAAAACGTACCGCCGAGTTCGGATTATAATGATTGGGAAATTGTTCGCGAGAGTTTTTTATTTCGGTTCGTGTGGCGGGGATGAGAAAAGGAAATGGATTTTGGTATTTTGCGGCGTTGGAAATCGTCGCGTGTGCGTTATATTTGGGAGTATTTATTTTTTTATGGTCGTTTGATGAAAATTTCATCATGGTTGGATTTTAGCATTTTTATGGGATGTATGCGCGCATCGACGGACTGTTGTGCTTGAAATTTAATAGGTTGAGGATTTCGAGCGCTGGTTATTTAGGAGTTTAAATACGTCGGGGATTTTACGTGTTTTTTTTCTCGTTTATTAAAATTTTTAACGGTGTTTTACGAGGATTTGTTCGGTTATGAAAGGGGTGAACGGGTGAAGGTCGAAATGAAAGGGGTGTGGCTTGGTGGAGGTTTTGGTGATTTTTTTTTCAAGCAATGGAATGTATAGTCCAGTCAATCTAGCATTTGAGCTTGCAAAACGAATAGATAAGCTGAATTTTAGTATATACCTGGTATTCGATAGCCTTTACAACATACTTCACTACGGAACAAATGTCATGTTTGCAAGTTCCCTTTTTTGTGGATCTAAGCCTCCTAAAATATCTTAGTGAAAACTGGTTTTATCAAAAAAATAGTCCGGTTCAGAATTGAAACCCACTAAATTCTCTACAAAATGCATATATTAAGTGCTGATGTGGCTGGCTTAGATTCCGAGCTACGTGCGATTGAAAAAAGAGCATTTTTCGTGAATAGATGACTTTTTAGCCCAATTGTGTAGGGTACAGTTTTTCGACTCTAGCGTATCAAAAAATGGTTCTATGAAAAAAAAATAGCTTAGTTCGAGGTTGATGCCTACTAAATCCTCTACAAATACTGTATCTACAAAAATTGGCTAAAAAATAATCAAAATCCCCTTCTTTGTGACGTCACAGATTGGAAACTAAGTAATCAATCTAACTTCTTTATAATGGAATTTGTAGAGAATTTGGTCATCTTTCATTTCAGTTATTATACATTTTCACGAAAAACCATTTTTTCCCACGGTTATAGGTAAAAAACTAAATTTATGCGAATTTTGTCAAAAATTCACGAAAAATGCTCCTTTTTCAATCGCACGTAGCTCGGAATCTAAGCCAGCCACATCAACACTTAATATATGCATTTTGTAGAGAATTTAGTGAGTTTCAATTCTGAACCGGACTATTTTTTTGATAAAACCAGTTTTCACTAAGATATAAGCGAAAAACCGATTTTAGGAGGCTTAGATCCACAAAAAAGGGAACTTGCAAACATGACATTTGTTCCGTAGTGAAGTATGTTGTAAAGGGTATCGAATACCAGGTATATACCAAAATTCAGCTTATCATCTCGTTTTGCAAGCTCGAGGCCATTTTCGGGCTACATTGATTGAACTAACACCGAAAGTAAACGAAGAGATTGAAAAAATGTGGGATTTTGGCGGTGCTGTCTCTCGTGTGAGATAAAATTGATTTCAATGATTGAATTGTCAAAATTGATCTTGATCAACCTCCTTCGATGATTTTCAGTTTTTTAAATTACAAAAACGTCTTCCACGTACGATGTGCGGCTCAAACCGCACATCACTTCAAACTGAGGGTTTTTTGTATAATTTCAAGAATGCAGGATCCTTCGAAAGGCGTAATTTAAAAAGAACAAAGTAAATAAACACGATACGTCAGCGACATTAACTGGATAATGGCTCTTCGCCGGGTTTATTTGCACCTCGGTCAGCGCACGTATACGACGAATGATTAGTATTCGCATTTTAGTGTCGGTTAATGTGTAAAATTTCGTCGACCGTTGCACTTTACGCGTATATTCGTGTTTATGCTACGAAACGATGAAATATTACGTTTACCCAGCATCGTCGCAGGTTTACGGGTGCTGTTTAAATAGCCGAAACGACGTGATACGTGTGAAGTCTAATTGCGCCTATATGCTTGATAAAAGGTATAAGAGACGTTAAAAGGCGGCATTAAAGCGAATATTTTCTCGCAAAGGTGTAATTTTCGAATTTACGAGCTCGCGTCGGAATTCCGCGTAAGGTGAGAAATGTGGACCTCTGTGAGAAAGGAAATTGAAGAAAATCCGCGCGATTTTCGAAAAGGCAACCAGTTATCTCCATTTGTGGTTTTCATCGAGAGTTATGGTAATGGACGCCTGCGATGGATGCGGCTGCAATACTAGCTGCATCAGTGTATCGATACACGTGCTAGAAGGTGTGAAATTCGAAGGGGTTCGGTAATTTGATAGGTTTGTTTTTCGCTACGCTTATTCGCGAATTTCACCGACGTAAAATGTTTTGGTTAGAGTATCATTGCTCCTTCGAGTATCGAAATAGGCAAACGTACACGGGTGTTGTTTATGTTGCGGAGCTGCGCTTACGTAGGTGTGTATTCTTGGCGCACACTGTATCTTTTGTCGAAACCATTCGAGTGTTTTTTTTTCTCCGATGTCGTTAAAATTTCCCTTTGCGGAGGTGAACGGAAATACGTTCGATTTCTCGGTCCACGCTCGAAGGTTTTAATGAATAGGCCGAAATAATGGAGAAAGGAATTGGAACATCGTCGAGATTTAATTAGTAGGTACTTTGGCTGCGCGGATCGAAAGTTGAGCGGAAGAGAGGAAAAAACTTTCTTAACGAGCTTATTTTACGCGAGCCGAGCCTCGAAGTGTGCACGATGGAAGAGCTCGTAAAGCAAGATGAATAATTTTTAGTCGCGTATCAAAACTAATTAAAAGTAAAGATTGACAAGTGCGAGGGCGAAGGTGGAAATAGCGAGTATGTTTTTGTTACTTTGTTGGCGTAATTTTAAAGCAGGCTTTTACAGAGTGTCGAGTTTGCCGAACGTTTCGTGTACGTTGGAAAAAAAAACGAATATAAACAATGGAGAGAAAAAGAGAAGGAAAAAAAATTCTTTAATTATTTTACGAGTGTGTGAAGACAAATGTTTTTTATGTTGCTAGCAGCGAAATGCGATATAAAAGAAAGCTCGCTAGTTGAAGGAATTTCGCCGGGAAAATGGGTTTGTTTTATGTCGCGTTATACAGATTACATCTAAGTACTCATTGACGTGACGGAATTTTTTTTGGCTGGAAACAAGATTCTCGAGGTAGTTTGAATAAGGCAGTTTTTTTTTTTGCTCGACGAATTTAATGGGTTAAGAAAAGTGGATTTTTTTACTCTAGCGGACCCGTGACTTAATTTTATAGCCGAAATTTAATCGTTTGTTTTTTTTCAGATGACAGTAAAAAAGACGAAGGCCATAGTCTAACGAAGATATGGGCAAAGAGGAATGGGCTTGCGTTTGGACTTGGATCACGCATCATCGCTAACCATAGCTTCGTTTATTATCCCTTTCATCTGTTCTACCTATACATCTTTCTTCGTCGCTTTCGTACTGGCCATATCTTCTAGTAAGTTTAATAAATGAAATTCGCGGTGCTGGTTTCGATGTTAGAGGGATTTGCTGTGGTGATGGGTATCGACGATGTGGGTTGTTCGAATGGCGAAAATGTACAAATGGTTCGGTTCTAGGTAAATACACGTGTTACCAGCATATATGATGGGTAGACTTAGGGCATATGAGATATTCGATATAAAGTTGAGTTTTTAGTACTTGCTGTTTGCCCCAAAAGGAGTTTGTTGAAGTATCATAACGTTTTTAAGTTTAATTTAAGCGCAGGAGCGGATTTGGCCTTGAATTTTAGAAGAAATGGAATTCCAGAGGGTACATTATTTGTGCGGATTTAAAAAAATAATTAATTTGTGGGGCCTGTTTTGAGAATTTTTGCAGCTACGCGATGTGTACCAGAAAGAATACAGAATTTTATGTAATTTTTCACCCTCCTCCTGACAAGGAAAAAAGTTAGTTCAAAATATTATTTCACCTGGTTTGGATTACATGGTCACAATTCAAGTCGATGTAAAATCCGCCTCCAAATTTCTTCTATGCTAAAACTATGCAACTAAAATAACTTAAATGCACGAAGAATTGCCTATCGGCGCTCAAAGGAACTATATTTTTTACGACGCATCACAATATGCAGCAAACAATTGCGCAACCAATTAAGGGACTTGCATTCTTACATCGTTTAATGAACTTATACCCTTTTACACTGAAGTAATTCGCAATTACCGCATTGCGATGTAACCCGAGCTGCATATTAGCTTCGGTGCACGAATAAACGTACACTTGATGTATATTTCACTCGCTCGCCGATCTCTTTAGAGTCGCAATTACTTCAATTACCCTAATCCGCCTTCGACTCGAACGTTATGCAATTTATATAACACGAGAGTTGTATAAGTTGCCTAATACCTTTATTACAGGAATCTTAGGTATCAACTGAGTCACCCTGTATATGCTTTCAATTACTTATACGCGCCAGTGATTTCCTTCGCAATATTTGTTTTGCTTTTCAATACGTTTACGCTTAAAAACGAAGGGGGAATTCGTGAAATATACAAAAGCACCCTTGAGACTACACAAATTATCGATACGCCATCAAAAGCTCTCACAAAAGACCACCTACCAGTTCTTACGCAATTATCGAAAAAAGATATTTCGAATTAATGAAAGAAAAAAACCCACTTGAACTTTCGCTCATCTGTTACCCCTTCTTTGCAATCTATAACACTTGCGACGAAATTACCAGATTGTCGGATTCTGGACGAGATTTCTCCTTGACCGCATCGACATGCTGTCCAGAAACGCCACATACGGAGGATTTTCGTTGCGACACAATTAAGTCAATTGTCAATTCCAAACGTAGATTTTCTTTTTCAATAAAACAAATCCGTCGTGTCCCCGGAGCAACGGCGGTTCGGAGAAACGATAATTTTCGGCGTTCTCCGAAAAAGGCGGAGCGATACGCCGACACGATCGCTTTATTTTACCCATTTATAAACTCGTGCCGAGGAAAAGCGAACGCCGAAACGTAAAACCCCGAATAAAGTTTTTTCCATAATGCCTCCGCGTCCGAATACGCCCGAGAAGAGGTACAACGGTGAAATTACCGAGAGAAAAAAACCGAGGAAGTACGCCTTTAAAGTTTAAATTTTCAAAAATAATTGCTAAATTTAAGCGTACCAGTTGGCAAACTTTTAATTTAATCGATTTTTACTTTTTTTTTCTCGTTTTATTTCTCTTTGGTTCGTTTTGTTCGGTTGCTTTTTTATTTTTTTTTTTGCCCGACGTAAGTTCGATGCGGACTGAGCGTATTGTGTTTACTTATACTTTCCCGTAGAGGTTTATGGGCGTAATTTTTGCTACGACTTTATATAGCCTAGTTTTTTTTGTGCAAGGGTCCATTGTATATGAGAAGCAGGGTGGGGGTATACGACAAAAATTCTATAGCTCGATATCGAGATTGGCTCGAATACTCGCATGAATTTCTCGACGACGATGTAGTAGTAATACGTCGATTATTTTCGCCTTTATTTTACGAGTCAAGTTTCCATTTCGGTGGGACTGGCGTTTAGAAAGTAGTAATTACATTTTTTGTAGATCTCATCAAGCTCTGCAGAGAAAGTAATCACTTATTTTGGTCTATCTTGAGAACTTAAATGTGTATTGAATTCAAAAAAACCCGATGAAAAGTTCTGAAAAGGATTCAAATTGTTTAGAAATCTTGTTCTCTGAGTAACATTGCGCCTTTGGTTTTCAAGATTAGCAAAATGATTTGTAAAGTTTGATGACATCTATGAAAAATATCTACTAATTTTTGCGTAATTTGAAAACTGAAGGAGTTATAGCGTTGACAAATTCATTTTTTGCTCTAACGCCTTTAAATTTTGAGAATGGGCGAAAGCTTTTCATTACTGGTTTTTTACCCTTTAACAGCGTCTAAAAAATGGTTTCAAAAAATTTCATTTAATTGCATAATTAAATGAGAAATTCTAGGGTGAAGGAGTCACCATTTTTGTAAAGTATTCCAGCCCCTTCAAATTTTCGGGTAGACTTTTCACGAAAACTCACCTTTGTGAACTCTATTACCTGTTGACGGATTAGATACCTGAAGTGAAATATTCTGTGTTTATGAGGCGTGAAAGGGAGAGGAGGGGGTATCCGATTTATAAGGTGGTCTTGTTACAACGCCGGAAAATACAAAACAGCTGCGTTAATATTTTAATCCTATTTTTCACTTTTTTTGTAATGCTCGTCAAGTTGCCTATTTTCCGATCCAAGGCTCGAGGTAGTTTTCGAATCACCCTGTATATTTAAATAAGAATATAATAACAATGGCGGATTATTATCAATTAAGAACATTAAGAGGAAGATCCTTTCCCCTTTTTATTTTTTTTCCTTGTTTCATAACAATTATACGGTTTTCCTTTCCGTTGTTGTTCATTAATAAATCGAGAATATGGAAAAAAAACTAGAAGGTACTCGAGGTGGAAAATTCTCGAGACTAAATTAAAGTAAATAAATTCATTGTTCGGATAGGTTGCCTTTGTCGCGTTAGGGGTTTTCAGTTTTTCAAGAACACCGACCCTACGTAAAGGCCTGGGCAAGTGAGGCGGTTAGGTCGGACGAGTCGCGTGTTTCGCGGAGCCCGCGACAGGGGACGGGGAGACGGGGAAGAAACGAAGCGTAAGAAAAAAATTAATATCGTTCGAATTAGGTAAGTGCACTCGAAACGGCGAGAGACGAGCGGGGCCGAAGAGCAAGAGCAACGCGACGAACATCTTTTATGTTGAACGACGAAAAATGGGTGAAATAAGAAATGAAGTGGCTGGAAATCGTGGAAAATATTTTACAAAGAAAGTTTTTTTATGCTCGCGAGCAATTTAAGGAGAAAAAATAAAATAAACAGCGAACTCTCGAGTATAGAGGAAGTTTTTTAACGTTTCGCGTTGTTCGGGAGTCGAACGGGTGACGACGTCGAGGGGGCGGAAATTTAACGAACATTGATTTTCTTTTATTTTAATTTTCGTATTTTTCTTTTTTCGTCGACGCGAACGCGGACGAAGGATAAGTCGCGTGGTTTTTTTTTTGAAGATTTTTTTTTCGCTTTTTTCGGGTTATAATAAATCAAGTAAAAGACGAACGAATTGGCGTGGGCGAGGTGAAGGGGATTGGTTAAACGAAAGGAACGAAAGTATTCACGTGAAAAACTTATTAAAGCGAGGGTTTAAATCCTGATTAGAATGTGGTATAGTGAAATTTCCGGCTCAGTAACGAAGTATTAATTCGTCTGTGTGTAAGTGGCGCAGCGGCGAGGGGGAAGCGTGCGAATATACGAGTATTTGTTTTTCGTACGTATGTACCGTGTGTGTAGTTTTGTGCATCTTGCCAATAAATGAGCAGGGGGTGGTACGTTTTTACGTTCGAGTTGATTCGTGTGTTGTTTCGAGGGATAACACGAAATACTAATTAAGGCGGAATACCGTATTTATTGGCTTTTTCGAAGCAATATCGGTGTCGATGGAGTATTTAGAAACTCGTGTTTTTTTACTCTTTTTTGGGTAAGTGCTGCGCGGACGACGGACGATTGGTGTAATGGCGCATCGGATGGATTATCTTGACAGCGGAGTGTTTTTGCTTGGGTCATTTTGTTGTTGGCGAAGTGGCGGCCGGATTTTAGGGATGGATTTACGAGCGTTCGTGTAGGCTGAGAAAATGGCGAAGTGAGGGTAGGGCTCGAGCTTTTATGAGCCTTCCTGCGGTTTTTTTTTTGAATACGAAGGAGTTTTTATGACGGGCTTTGAAGGGGAGGGGTTTAACGATTGTAAATGGGCTTAATTACCGTAGATCGCGAGTAAAGGCGGAAGTGTTATGAAGAGTTTTTCTTCTTTGGAGGGACGGGGAGTGGAAAAGCGTAGTGTTATTGACCCATAGTCAAGGAGTTTGTGGGGATTTTTACGTCGTGTATGTAATGTATCGATTTCTTATGGAGAAGTTGTGTGATGGTGAAGGGAGTCAAGTGGAGTTGTATTGCGAATCAATATTAGGTTAATTTTCGCGTATTTTATCGTTCGGTGTTATTCGTATTTAAAGAGATAATGGCAATTGAAGTGGAAATAAAGTCGGTTGTTGACCCTTGGTATTGTGTGTGGCGAAACGATGTAATTTTCTTGGCACGGCGGACGATTAGCTGAAATTTTGGAGGAATTTCAAATGCTATGGTTTTACGGCGGGGTAGGTTTGCTTGATTCGGGTGAGGTAGAGTTGAGGGCGAGGGGAGAGGGAGGTTTTGGATGATGAATTTTTTCCCCTGATTTTTTTTCCTAAATGTATTTTTAAATTGAAAAAATTCTATGGAAATGAGTTTGATTATTTTCCTTTCTTTTTGCGATTTTCAAAGGATATTTGCTAATAACCTAAATCGCGATATCGAAGTCTAATGTTGAAATGGAAATATCGAAATATAAATTATTAAAATATCGATACCTACGTGGAAATCAATATCTAATTATCAAAATCGAGAAATCGAAGTTGAATTATTGAAATCGAAATACCGTTGTGAAAATATCGAAATCGATATTTTGATGTCGAAGTATCGCAATTGAAATGTAAATATCAAAATGTGATTTTTTTGAAAATATTTCCTGTTTTTATTTTGTGGTAATAAATCAGAGTACGAAGACTATGTAAAAAAAATAATCGTATTAAGGAAAAATCCTATGAAAATGATTATATTAAGTCTAGGCGGATGAGCCCACCCATTAGCCTATGGTACGAAGACCATATTTTGGGCTAATGGGCAGGCCCACCCAGCTAAGTGGGCCTCTAAATTGGACTTAATATACTAGACTACATACTTAATCATTCGCTGGAATTGAGAAAAAGAAGTTTTATGAATAATAAAAAAATAAAATATATTTGTATTCTTACAAAATAAAAGAAAAATATAATGTTGTATATCTCGTAGTAATAATAATACGCAAAACCCACAGCTACGACGGATTTTTAAGGAAAAAGGAAGGGAAAACGGTTAAGGTAGGAAAAGAGTAGGAAACGATAAGAATGGGAGTGTATCGTAGTCGCCTCTTATCTATAGAACACCAGTTGTGTGTGAGGGCGACACTTACAAGCCAAAAGAAAAAAAAATAAATAAAAAAAATGAATTTTTTAGGGGGTGGTACCTCTATACCACAATTTATTAATCAATCTATTCCACGTTTTTTTTTTGTTTTATTGTGAGCAAGATGTAAATTTTTACCATAAAATTTCTGATCAGTTTGAATTGGTGACTTCTTGAGTAACAAATTTTTTACCAACATACGAGAATATCAGTTTGACTGATATTCCTGTACAACATACGTATATTTTGACATTTCGGAAGACCGCCATCATTTATTTTCCGGCTCTTAATTTCGCGCAATTTTCGCGCTTTATTTTTACGTACAGTGAAAAAAAAATCGAAAAAGAAAGAAGAAATATTGAAAAAAAATAGGAATCCGCAAAAGAGAAGGTTATAGGGTGAAGGGAAGCGAAGCTAAAAGTATAAAACGCGTTACACGGGGGCCAGTTGACGTCGGTGTTTTTAATTCGGTACGCATCTAATATATAAATTAAAAGCGTCGACAAAAGCTCGCCTCCATTTATCATCTTTTTCACATTCTGGAAGGTTATACATTTTTAGAAATGAAAATCGGCTTATAGCAGTTATAAGCCGTGGAGTAAAGCTGGAGCGGAAAAAGGGGCGATGGGTTTTCGAAAGAAAAAAGACGTATATTCCGCTTTAAACGTCTAAAGAGTAAATGATAAAATAGCGAAAAACGCGCGTCTAACGTTTTACCAAGGATGGGTTTCTTCTTTTCCGCATGCAGCATATAAATATAGAGTAGTCGCGGCGACTACGAAGAGAGTATTTGGGCTAAATAGGCAGGAAAACGTGTACGATAAGGAGACAGCATAGAAAGAGAGACGTGAAAGCAAAAAAAAGGCAAGAAAATCGATCCGAAGCGTAAGCCAAGAATTTCGGATACGATTCGGGTAATAATTATACGATTTAGGATGATTTGGTACAGCCTTTATGGAAATAACTGGAACGAAATGATCGGCCATATGTTGGATGCTGTCCAGAGAGACGGAGATGAATTAACGAGAGTATTGTCGCGTGTATGAGTTATTGGTTTCGATAGGCTTGGAGTATTTTGTTCGTACACTGATTGCTGAAGAGAAAAAATCACGAAGTAGTAACGTGGTACGTAATGGCGTCTGGAAGTTTGTTATTTTTATTTGGGGTAATTTTTTATACCACGGCGAGAAGGTTAAAAAAGGGAATTATTTTTTAATACTTGATGCGTATTTAATTGGTTTATTGCTGTTTTTAACGAGTACGCTTTCTAGTGTTATACGCGGCGAATAAAAGTTAACGAGCTGTGGTAAATTTTATTTCGCGTTATCGTTGACACATGATTTATTTATTAGCCGATGCGATGCCTGCGACGGCCGACGTAAACATAATGCAACGTGGCGCGACGCGTATATTTATTCAAATAACGCTCATTTTTTTATCGTCTTCGGCCGCCGTAAAAAACATGATGAGGAAGTAAGTAGAAGCGTCGCGTGTGTTGTCGGGTCTGACGCGCGGTGAGAAGGTGGGGGTAATAAGACGAGTTACGTTGCAGTCGCGGTTCAGCATCGGTGATGCGTGGATGTGTGTTATCCGCGTTTGCGAAGGAGTTACATGTGTGGAGAAGGAACATGACGCCGCGAGGAAGTGGAGGGGGTAATAAGCACTATCATGTTGCAGTCGCGGTTCAGCATCTGCGACGCGTGGACATGTGTTGTTCGCGTTCGCTTGAGATTTATGCGTGAAAACGTTTCACGAATTTTATTTAAATAATGGATTGAAGAATAACGAAGTAAAATCGATCGGTTTAGCTTTTAACCTCGTTGACGTTTATTTTCAAATTTCCCCCATTTTAGTTCCGCGAGATATACGTAGCGGATATTCTTTTTTAATGAACTTTAACCGAGCTTAAAGAAAGCGAGAGTTGGTTACAGTGAAAGAGATGAATTCCCAGATGGACTAATTGACATGACGACAGCTTTCTAGTTCATAAATATGCAAAAATTACCTCGAATACAAGTTCTGTCCGAAGGTACAGTTCAGAATTGCGATCCCTTTTTCTCTCGTTAATATCTGCGCTTTAACCGGCGAGTTCGAACGAAGATGGGTGGCACGCGGGGGTGCGTTAGTTATTGAATTATTTTTTACGTTCGTCGTGGAAAAAATAGGACAGAAAAAACGGACGAGCGACAAATTCCGGCAATAATTTAGATTTATTGATGGGAAACGTTCGAAAGTACGGGGAAAAAATTGATTGAAATATTAGCCCGGTTTCGAATTCGATACGACGACGAGTTTAGAGATGTCGCGAAGTCGCCGTGCCTGGATTTGTGTGGAGGCGAGCTGACTAGGGTAAAAAAAAGGGGTTGAAATTTAAAATACGTTGATTTCTAGGCTGGTTTTTCAGGTGTTGGTGTATTCGGAACGTGGTTTTATTTTTCAAGTGATTCTAATTTTTTCCCGTCACACATGTCATGAGAAGGTATGATCATTTTGTTGGTATTAAAAGCCCAAAAATACTCTTTACGAGTCACGAACCTCGGTTTTTAAACTTTATTCGTACCGTTGGTATTGGGTGTCGTAAAAGTAACTCCGACGTTGCCCCAAGAAAAGTCCGGCGATAAAATGTGCGCCTTGTAACCGCGCGTCTGCTTACTAAAATAAACCCAGCCTGGGAAACGATTACAGGAAGGAAACCATCGAAAACACAAGTGTGTAAAACACGACGATGACGTAGTCATTAAACGATGGAAAACTTTTTTAAATGGGTAACCTTATTCTATACGGTTAACGATGGATATTATAAAGATCTGCGTTTTTATCGGCTCCCTGTGATGTATAATATATAGGGTGTTCTATAAGTACTTAGAGACCCTTCGGCATTACGCGTAACGATTTATATGACTTTCATGTCGTATTTGTTGCATGTTTTTTGAAATTTCAGGGGCAAAGTTAATATATTATTGCGCCTTGTAAAAAATATCATCAATGCATATCTCTGCCCCTTCAAATCTGAAAATCGACAAATCTATCAACATTCCCGTAGCATAAATGGCGTCGTCGTCGAACCCATGGCGACGTACTATTTATGTAACACCCTGTATAAAGTATCTGGGAAAAAACCGCCGTAAATTCCGTTCATCTCAGCCGATACTTTTGAAATGACTGGTAAGGCTTTTCGAGTACCCGTAACAAAGCGCAGCAAAGGAAAATGTTTTGTTTTAAACGTGGTAAAAAAACCACCCTCTGCCTTCTGATAAGCGTTAACTTTACAAATATATAACGAGTATCGCGTGTTGAAAACTGTATAAGTTTTCAATTAAGGAGACGGGCTTGAGAAAAAAAACCTTTGCGCGTCGATTTCTTCGTAATTAATTTTTCTAATTATAACACGCCTCGGCGAACAGTTTTCCAACCGGTCGACGTGTTTTGTTTATGGTTTACACGGTACGGATACGACTGTATGTAGATTTTTACGCCTTCGTAAAATGGCTTTTACGGAGAAGAATTTTTCGTTGGAACGTAGCCGGCGGTGTCGGCGGCGGAGTCTGTACCGGTGCAAAATGTCACATCAATTTTACACCAACGTATCGCCTTTGCCTTTGCTACCGCCAACGCCGTTCTTTTAGGTGTACACGTTTACGTTATGTAGAATGCTTTACGGTTTACGCGGATATTTTGCCGCATTGGTATTCATTCGGCATACAAAGCGTGTGACCGTTTCGAATACGTTCCCAAATCATACTCGATGCGGTAAATCACACATATGGTTTGTGTTTTTTTTTCTCGTCCTCTCTTTTCGTCTCAGGCTTTACGTGTTTTTTAGCCGGGTACGTGTTTCTTTTGTTTTGTTTTTTATTGCGAAGTACTCTCGGGGATGACGTTGTTTTCGTTGGCTTTTCCACAATATTCGACCTGGCGTATTTTTTCACCTCTTTAGGTGAGGATGCTGGTAGCTAGTACGTGGAAAGGAAATTGAGATAAATGAAGTACGCTTCTGACGAACCAGTCGTGTGGACGCGAAAAACCAGCGAAAGTATTGATTCGCGCCAAGACCGTATAAACGGTGTATTTCGTATTCAGGCATTTCCTCACGTCGACTATCTAAATAGCCCGGTGTAGTGGTCGAATACCCGGGAGGCGTTTTATTAGCGGAATAATGTCAAGAGCGCTAGAATGACTCGGTGAAAAGGACGAATTTTCGATGCGGTAAGTGCGAGAGAATCGGACATCGAAAGAGGGTCCAAACGATCGAAGAAAGGTAGGGCGTTTCGTCGTAAGCTTTCGAGAAATCGATTATTTTCGAATTAAATTACTAATTCCATTTGCGCGAGAGCCCTCGTCGCCGAATAGACCAACTTCCTGTCAAAGGGATTTAGCGGCGAGTTGGAGAAAAAAAATAAAAAGGATCATCGACTGAGGTATTCTTTCCAAGTGAAAAGAAAATTATTGTTTTTGACGAGCTCGATAAAGAAGTGCTGATGTAATCGTATTTGCGTCTGGGGTTGTTTTTTTATCTCTTCGGCGAGTATTTTAAACGCGGGGTTTATTTTTAGAAAAATAATGAATTTTTTCAATTTATTTTTAGCACGTCAAGAGACGGATGTTGTTTGTTTTGCGAGTAGGAGATGGATGCGTTGGTGGAGGCGGCGTAATTAGTGAATGGAGAGGATAAGAGGGTTCTTGTGTTTCGAGGAGGGAATATTTGACAAAGTTGAGGGTGGTGAATTTTGATTATTTATGAGAGGTCGATTTCCTGGGTTGATTTTATAATGCTGTAAAAGTCTCTTTAATTTTTTTCTAAAATAACTCATTAAATTATACAAATATTTAAGAAGTGTCTAAACAAAAATTGTAGAATTTGAAAAAGTGAAACTTTTTCGTCTGAAAAATTTTTCTGTAAAGGGGCTTTTTCTCGATTGATATTGAAAAATCAATGGAATTTATCAAATGACTCCATGTCACTAGCCTTGCCCATTTGATGGAGGAAGGTGAGAATTATGTCAGCACTTTCTTTTCGTTTGCGTTTTATCCCTTCCCAATCTCTTTTCATTTGTTTCATCCCTTTTCTTTTTTTTTAAATTTTTTGAGCGAGGCTGGAGACGTGCTGCCACGTGTATGCTAAATTTCAGCGTTTCCTTATACTTTGAGACCTCGAAGTCTAGATCGATTTGCAAATGATATTAAAAAACTTGTAGATATACTGAAGCGCATTCTTTTTGATTTTTTGGTAATTACATAGATATGTCACTGGCGCTATCTAGTTCAAATAAAACGAACTAGTAAATATTGACATAGCAGAGAGGGGACAAACCGGTTCGTTGCACTAATCGACTCGCGCAAACTAAGGGCACCCTACGTGATAATCTTGTTATCACCCTCAACCGGTTGAAAAGAAGCAGCGCCATCTATCGTACTGCCGAAGTATCACTGAACTAAAGGTTTTTTGAGGTGTGCAATGACTTGCTTATGACTTCACGAATGTGGTAGGCGACTTTTACCTGTCTGAAGAATCAGGCGCTGATATGGACTGTAATTTATTTGCATATGCAATTTCTTCTTCCTCTAATTAGGAACGCTGCTTATTTTAGAGGAGTCAGAAGTGGAAAATTTACCCCTTTCTCTTCCTTGGATCCGCCCCATGAAAAGTCTCATTTACGATTTCACTTAAATCTCAGCACTTCTGGTTTCAAACCATGAGGAATGTGTGTGATATATTGCATAGATGCTCCTTAAAATGGAGACAATTTTGACACTATTTTACGCACAAAAACGCCTTTGTGAATTTTCAAATGTCCAAGATCTGATCTTTTTGGAAGTAAAATATAAAGTAAAATTGCACGAAGCGTTAAGTGATCACTTGCTATACGACAGTAAGAGCTTTTAAGAGCAATTTGACGATTCCACGGGTACGGGGTAAATTACTATAATGAATTCGGGGGATTTAGGCGTAAATCCGATGACGGATAAGATTCGATTGGCGGTGGCGAGTGCGGCAGGCGCGACGCGATGATTTATCGAAACTCGTTCATCGGGTCGAGCTCGGTGTCTCTTTCATTACGCTCATTTTCAAATTAAACTCGGCGCGGCGACGTAGAAAATAAATCATTTCAGCTGGAAACGTGTAAAAGCGGACGCAAAGGCGGTGGAAACGTGACGAGGGGGGGAATCGTGAAAGGGAAGAAAAAACTCATCCGTAGTTCATTTTGATAATGCGAAACATTAACGTTATATACCGAAGAGAGAAAAGCGAGTCGAGGCAGAATTTCAGTTTGGAAATCGTTTGGGCGCGTAACGCTACGGTACGCCGAGAATGACACGTTAATGTTGTTTTATCAAGTGGTTTTCACGATATTTCACGTTTCGCTCGTCACGGCGCGTTCGCGCCCGAAAGCGTGTTTTCAATTTGGCTGAGTTATATTACAATGGCGGCGCGAACGAGAGAAAGGAATCGGGGAATATGGGGGCGAAGATGCGAAAGCGAGATGGGTTCGGATGTGTAACACGTGAAGAGCCGAGGAGCGGATCGGGTCGCGAAATACCTTGAACGGGCTCGACGCGTCTTTCTGTTGCTCGGAAATTAGGAATACGAATGGCCTTACAGTAATAATGCTAAAAGCCGTTATTTTCTTTTCTTCGTCTGTGCGCTTTGATGCGTGTGTTATTCAACATTTGCAAAGGGAAGGATGTCGTGTAAAATAGACGAAATAAGTCTCGCAGATATGAACGCGTGTACGCGGCCGACGCAGCCGTGTATTGTGCGAAACTTTCTCGGGCTCATTGTTGGTCTTACACGATGTTCGTAGTACTACGGAATGTGTTCACGCCGTTGTTAAAACTTTTGCCATTTTAAAGGTGAACGAAATTCGGTATTTTATTCGTTATTGTAATAACGAAACTCATCACGTATTACGTGTCTAATAAAACCCAACGCGAGATGGGTTTCGCGAATATTCGCGTATAACCGCGACGAGACGCGAGGTACGCGGTTTATTATTTTCACGCCGAAGGTGTCGACCGTGCTGCTCGGAAACTTTTCGCGATCGCGTATACTCCGTCGTGATTTATAAATTGAATACAAGAGGAAAAAATACACGGATACAATGTATTTATATGAAAAATAACTGAGTTCTTTTTTTCATCAACGTGAAAAAAAAACAACGCGTAAAAGGAAAAAGTTGAAGAATTTTTATCCGCGTCTCTGGCAATAACAAGAATGAAAATCGATCGTAATGTGCGCTTTTTTTCCCATCCTCGAATTTTTATCCGTCTCCGAATTAAAATACGTAGACGTACGTAAAGTACACGTATAGATACATATGTATAAAAGGGTAAACCGTGTAATTGATTTAATTTGAAATTTATACGTTCATCGAGGAAGACTTCTAAGTGAACGATAATAACGTTAGTTTTACGCTATCGTGCGGTTGAGATTACTTTAACATGCTAATTTGAACGATAATACGACAAAACGAAAGCCAATAATTACGCTAGGAAATTCGTTTAAATTCCGATGAGATTTAGAGCTCGACTTTTATAACTTTTCGACGACGACTTTCGTCGGGAATTATTATAACTTAGTTCTCGGAATCGTCTTAACCTTCGGATGTCTCATTAACGGAATTTACCCAACGCGACGTGTAATTAGAGTAATTTCACGAATATTTTGAATTAGTTGGAGCATCGAAAGTGACACGATGTAGAATAAGGGTGAAAAATGCTCTTACAGAAGACGTTTCTTGTAAAATACTCGTTGAAACGTCGACGAAACGAAAAACCAGCAACATTTTCGTAATCAGTGACCTAAATAACATAGCAAACGATATGTCACACGATATGGTTTGCGCGAAGATGATAATTTGATAACAAAAGCCCTCAAAATGGGGGGGGGGCGAATTTTGGAAATATTCAAAAAATACGATGTGGGTATGAATTTCTAGGTTTTGAAGGTCGCTGAATTCAAATTTTGCATTATTTTTAACTTTACAGCAATCTCGGGCCAAATATTTTGGTAAATCATGACTGAAATTGAATAAAATTAAAAATTAACATGAAATTTGTAATCAGCGATCTTGAAAACATATTAATACATATGTCGCACGATATACTTTAGACTAAGGTGATAATTTGATTCGGAAAGCTCTCAAACGGGGGGGGGGGGGTAAATTTCATGAATATTTTAAAAAAACAATATGGGTATCAATTTCTAGGTTCCGGAACACGCCGGTTTCGAATTTTTCATAATTTTTGACGTCGCGATCATTTTGAGCTAGATATTTGGATGAAAGACGGTAAAATCTTGGTAAAAATGATAATATATGAACATTAGTGAACAAAAAGTTTGGAAAATCTGTCTACCGTTGGAATACTTTGATTTTAAACCTAAATTATTCTATTTACATCGCTTGAAAAGAAATACTGTACTTTAAAGTAGTATTTTACCATACTGTCGACTCTCAACGATGGAAATCAGACTATCTAACATGTGAAACGGATTTAATGGTGACGTGTGTAGGTGTAAAGTTGTATTTATTTCGAAATACGAGGTAAAATCAGCGTAATGGATATTTTTCGTTTTTTTTTACGCCTCAAGATACTGGGTGCTTCGTTGCGATACACGTACAGATAGTATTTAACAATTTTCTTCTCTCTTGGAACGCCATTCGGTATTTTTTTTCCTCGCTAAACTGGAATAAGAGCATCAGATTGAAGTAGAACGATACGAAGGAGAAAAAAATTGAATAGCTTTTCGCAATCGCGCAAAAGATACAAATTTTTTCTTAAGAATTTTCTTATTGAAAAGTGAAAAATTGATTTACACGGGGTATCGCTGCTGTTTCCATTTCGAGTACAAAGCGACAAAAGGAAAAGAATAAATGAAGATACTAAATAGGAATTTTTCACATGTCACGCGGACTGCGTTCATTTTTCTTAAGGAAAAAAAAGGACGCTGCGGGAGAGCATGACGAAAGCATAGGACGAATGAAGGATATCCGCGTATTTGTTCGTCGTAGGCTATTTAAATGGAACAAAAACGAGGAAAAATTGAAGCTAATTACGGTTCGCGACGGTATAATGCGTAATAACGAATTCAAGATTGATTGGTCTATAAAAAGATGTCGCGAGGTTCGACATTTCGTAATGGCTTTTTTTTTCGCCGTTCGAGAATGTCGTCGTTGGCATTGTTCAAATATCGAACTTTATCGGGGTCATTGATCTTTTATTTTTTTCGCCATCGTTATTTATCGAAGGAAAATGTCGCGACGATGCGGGTTTCTCTGAGATTTTTTTATCGTCGGTGGTTTCTGCACGAAGCTAATGAGAAATTTTCGCGACAACGGGACCCCGAACGAGACACTTGTATGGGAAATTTGTAGCGAATGTGTGTGGCAATAGAAGGTATTAGGGAAGAACAGACGTTGAATTATGTACACGTACGTCGAAGCTCATGTACATAAGAGGTATTTAGCTCGCAGAAATAAGGAAAAAGTACACACAAGAGTAAGTAATCATCGCTTGTGTAGCGGAACGTCGACAGGCGGAAATAAGAAAAGGCGAAGAGGGGAGGGAAGACTAAAAGTTAAATAGTACCAGAGTGCAAGGTTTAAAATGTCGAGTGTATTTCAAGACGTGAAAAGATACGTCGAAGAAAACGAACGAAGAAAAGAGAGGTGTGATCGAAATCGGCGCTTATTATTGGTTACACGGGGCGTCTTGTCGTAACTCGACGAACGAAAGCTCGCCGAAGCAGATGAAAGCCTTGCAAAAGTACGGAATTTATTTACAATTTAGCAGATATCTAAATTCTAACCGTCTTTTGTATCGAAGTAAAGGCTACGGCTCGCGTTAAATTTCATTTTGTGTAAAGCAACGGCGTATATATAGTCTGGGCGTCGGCGAATAGCGATTTTATTTACAGTTCAGGGATTCCTAAGGATTTCGTAGTTACGTTGTATAGCGCCACGAGAGAGTTAAGCTTCTCTCGGCATTGCAAATCGGATCTCGAAAGCTTAGTAAAAAGAGTAAATATGTTGGTAAACACAAAAAGGTCTAATGTAATCCGAACCATTTACCCTGTTTTATTAACCAGTTTTGCCAACCTTTTCGTCAACACGTATAATGATTGGAGCACCTAAAGACGCTGGTGCGAGATGCCAGTACCAACGAGAGTTATAAAAGAGTTATTTTGATTTTTATAGAAATAGCTTATAGTTCCTATCAAGATGCTATGCATATTACCGCAATTTTGGGTGACTCGATCGTTTTCAATTGCCCGGTCGAATTCCCCGAGGATCATCCAGTTCCGTATGTGTTACAATGGGTGAAGAAGGTAGGAGACGCGGTATGCACAACAATTTTTCTACACGATTCATTTTTATCTACGCGTAAGCCTGACGCTTTGAGTAGTTTTTGAAGGCGATTGTTTTTTGATTTTGTTTTTATCTTTTTATTTTCGTTTTGCCCTTGTTTTATGTAACTTTGGCGGCTGAAATGAAATCAGGGATTTTTTATTACAAAAATAAGCTCGAAAGTACATGTTTTTTACTTCATTTAAAGCCAAAGGAAAAAAGCTTAACATTTCAAAATCATGTAATTAATCTATGTTATATTTTAGAGCGGCGATTTTATTTGGTAATTAAACCATAAGACTTGCTAAGTGCTTAAAAACTCGTCAAAGAAGTCTTGTTTTTTCATTTGAAAACTCACAAGACGAGTGTTTACGACAAAACGATTTGTTCGGTGAAAAAACTTCAATTTGACGAGTTTTCGTAACGTTGTGTTTTCACGTGGAACGAATATCGTCTGGTTTCTTCATTTAAAAAAACTTGTTTGACGGGTTTTTTCACGCGATGTCTTCGTTTGAAGCTGAGATCGTCTGGTTGTTGCGTTGAAAAAACTGGTTTGACTGGTTTTCACAATGTTGTATTTTCACGTGAAACGATATCGTCTGGTTTCTTCATTTAAAAAAACTTGTTTGACGGGTTTTTTCACGCGATGTCTTCGTTTGAAGCTGAGGTCGACTGGTTTTTGCGTTGGAAAAACTCGTTTGACTGGTTTTCGCAGCAGTGTGTTTTTACATGAAACTTTCATTGTCTTGTTTTTCAAGCAGAAACCCTGTTTGACGAGTTTTTTTTCATGTTTTAGTTTAACACTGAAGTCGTCTGATTTTTCATTCAAATAAACCGGTTAAATTTGTTTTAGCATCAACATTTATTTTGGTTTAAATTAAAAGTAATTCTTGGTCTGTTTTTCTTTTTCTTATTGAAATACCTGATTAGTGGATTATTACTGCTTTTTTTCTGGTTGAACAACCATAGTGAACTGCTTCACAAGAATATTAGTTGTTCGCAGAATATTATTCAATTCTTTGGATAAACCGGATCAGTTGTAAAACATGGAAGATCTTTTGTTGTATTAAAATACAATGCTCATCTTTTGCGTTAATTTTAAAAATCTCAATTCGATTATGCTAGTATTATGTTTCATGTATTTAATGCATTAAATTCTCCCTTCCCAACATTTTTTTGTTGCTTCAAATGTAAGCTATAAAAAGCAACTCGAATCGGTGGATTTTACAAAGTACACGTACACAGGTGAAATTTGGAAGGTTTACGCGAATAAAACGTTAAACGCGGTTTTTCGGGGTTTGAAAATCCGGCGAAATATTTAAATCCTTCTAAATTACCGTACTCGAGTAGATAGGAAAAAGCAACCGCGGAACGCTTGAATAATGTATAATTTTTTCTAAGCGCTTTTACACTAGACGCGTACATTTTACGTATTTCGTACGTCATTAGATTTATTTTTAAAGCTGTAACCCTAAAAGTTTGAAACACAAAATCCGCGTATTTGATAAAGAATTGTGAAAAAATTTTCAAATACGATTAAAACTGTAATAAGCCTTAAAAAAAAAACAAAGCTAAGAATTAATTGAAGAGTACAATATTCGGCGCGAAAGCGTAAATATAATTTGCTAGAAACTAATTTATTCTGGCGAAGAATACTTTGAAGTCGTTTTCATTATTTCATTTCCTCTTTTTGGCGAACGTTAAATGGCTTAAAAGTGCGAAAAATTAAGGTTCAAATGAAACGAGCGAAACGTGATGATAGCTAGAAAGGCTTTTTAATGTTCACCGCGTATTGTGTATTTAATATCTATATGTAGGCTATATTAATTTATTTATACGAATTGTGTTTACTTTCGAAATAATTTTCAGCTTTTTTCTTGTAGATCGAAGTCGAACTGAAATTGAAAGGGTTACCAGGCTTATTTTGCTGATAAAAATGATTCGTTTGATGCTGTGCACTGGTTTATTAATTTTTTTTAGTTTTTTAATTTGCTTTTTATACGTAGTAACGCTAAAAATTGCGACATTGCGCTACTTTTTTATTATTTTTAAACGAGTAATATTCGAACAAATGTGAAATTGATTCAACGAGAGATTTAGTTTCATGTTTGTACGAATATGTATGTTTTTAAACGTATTTTGTTCTAATTGAATTTTTTTATGTGTAGGGTAAAGATATACCAATATTCATTTGGTATGAAAATTATCCGACTCATAGTGGAGTGGGATATGAAGGAAGGGTGTCCAGAGTTTCGTCGGATTCTCCTCATGGACTAGCATCTCTAAATCTGACTAATATCCGAGAAAGTGATCAAGGATGGTACGAATGTAACGTCCTATTCCTGAATCGACCGCCGAATTCGCATAATAAAAGTGGCACGTGGTTTCATCTCGATGTGCATGGTGAGTATCACGGATGGTTCGCTTTTTTTTTTTATTACGACGATGTTACAAAGGTGGAAATTCATCCAGAGAGTGGAGCTGTTTAATGGATCGAGAGTAGGAGATATAAGTTATTTTGTCGAGGTTGAATCAAGCGACTGAAAATAGCTCAGTTCAGAAGAAAAGTTAAAGTTATGAAGATTGTTTTTAGGAATGATTCGATGAATAACAAAGACTTTCGTAATCATCATCGTAGCTATGTGATTCTACGAATTTTCCGTAATTTTACGAATTTAAGTAACCGATAGTTTTTAAAGTTTTTCAAAACGATGGTTGGAAAGTTTATGAAAAATTAATAAAAAAGGAAAAGATAATTAATAGGTACAATATGTAATTGTGATATTAATTTTTACGTTGAAATTATCGAACTTTAAAAACACAGTATACATGGTGTTTTATACATATGTTACGTGTCGCCTTGGAAATGTAGGAAGTATAACCCAATGGCACAAATGTGAGTAGGTTTGTTACTCGTGAGATCTGAAGGAGCAGAGATGTTGAGGTTGTCTAAACAGTAATTGAATTTTTTCTCGCAATTTTTATCGAATTTCTTTGATTTTTTTTCTTGCTAAAAAAATTTATTTAGTTTTCGAAATGGACAAAAAACGGTTATTAGCTTTTCTCTATGGAGCTTAATGAGGTGTTAAAAATGTAATTACTTGATGTTGCATAACTACAAAACTGAAGGCGTTTTATGGGTTATAGGTCGTGATTTCATTGCAGCTCCTTTGATTTTGAGATAGGCAAAAAATTTTAATGACGGTTTTTCTTTTACTCTGTAATATCTAAAAGTTCAATTATATAGATTTTGCCTAAGTACAAAATTGCAGGAGTTATTTGAGGTTATAGGTGTCATGTAGTTGTGGTATATGTTAACCCCTTCAAGTTTCTGTCTGCAAAACTTTCTACAGACATTTACTTCTGGTGGCTTTATCGCTAGTCGAAGGATTTGACATTTGCCCGGCATACGACATCGACATTCTTTCGCAGTTTTTTTGTCAGTTCGAAGTGAAAGACTTATGCATTTGAGGTGATACAAATTACAAACCGTCGATGATTTGCCTGCCGTTGACATTTGCAGGCGACGCGCAGCGTGAAATTCAACTTTTAGACGTGTTTCTTCACCTTTTGCGTTGATTTTCGCGTAGTTTCGGTGTGTGAACTTTTTCATCGTAAAATATCTTACTTTCTTTTCGACGTTTAATTTCTCGCGCGTTAAATCCGCAAAAGATATATTTTCCGAAGTGCAAAAGGGTGGAAAAAACGCTCAATTTAATTTCAATATTCGTTTATTGTAAACCCGATAAGGATCGATTTATTAAAGAAAAATCGACTTAGTCGACATATTCGATAATATAACGACTCGGTATGTGCTGCGGCGCTGGAGATGGTGTAAAAAGAAAAGAGAAAAATGTAGCTATATCGACGTAAATTTGTTAAATAACTCGTATAAAATATTACCGAATAAAAATAACAACGTAAGAGATGGGCAAGGAGTCGATACGATGCTGGGGTGCGAGCTAACGAAACGTACCCGAGAGAAAGCTCCGCGAGGGAAAGGTATTAAGGGAGTATATAAATGAAATAAAAACGCATCTCAACGATATAGTTTACGGGCGCGTCGAAAATATGAGTTTCGTTTAAAAAATATGGTGCAAAAGTGACGGCAGTAACGGAAAATAAAAACGAAATGAAAATATCTAATAGATACCAATTCGGTGCGGCGGATATGTGTAGAGGGTTATGGCGGCGTATAACGCAAAACGACTACGAGGAAATTGAAGGAAAAAAAGGGATAAAAGGGTGAAGGAATGTCGAGCTGGCGTATATGTACATAAAATAGCAGGCAAGACGGTAGAGAGAGTGTTCTTATAGTAAAATTTTTCAGTTTCGTAATGCGCCAAAAACACCTGACTTTTATTTCCCCGGAGAGCTTATTAGGTACGTAGACGAGGTTTTTTTCTTCTTTGGCCGGGTTTTTAGTACGTATTTAGATTTATGTTTGATTTAGGCGAGCTGAGCTGTTCGCAGATTCGCCGTGGAATGGTTTTTTAAAACGGAGCGAGTTTTTTGCTTTTTTTCGACTCGTTTGGTCGGAAAATTTAATTGATTTGGGGTTTGTGTTTTTTTTATAGCTCCGCCTAAATTCGTGGTTACACCAGAAGAGATAATTTACGTGAATTTAGGCGACGGTATTATACTGAATTGTCAAGCGGATGGTACGCCGCCTCCGGAGATCGTTTGGTATAAAGATGCACATCCGGTCGAGCCCTCCTCCAGTACTGGTATCTTCAACGAAGGTACCGAACTTCGGTTATCATCCATTAGACGCGAAGATATCGGAGATTATACATGTATCGCGCGTAACGGAGAAGGACAGATTACCCATACGGCTCGTGTTATTATAGCAGGTAAGCCGGCCCATCATCGGGTTCCACATTCGATAGACCAATCGATGCGGTATAAATTGCGAAATTATAATTATACCGTGGGATTAATACCCTTTGAGCATTTTGCAAAGGCTCGCTAAGGCGATGGCGCAATCGGTCGTTTTAATTAAGCATCGATGTCATTCGAATCGAGCCGCCGTGTGTATTTGAAATCATCGCCTAAGGTGGTTATTGGAAGGGTTTCTGTGTAAGGGTTGTCGTGGTGAGGCGAAGGGTAAAAGGTATGAAACGAACAGTTCGTACGAGTGGTAATGGCAGCTGATACGAGGGTGTATTGAAAATTTGTAATTTATCTCGTCGTGAGAAAGTAGAATCAGGGGGTTTTAATTTTCATATTTTTTAACATTTATCTCGAAGCGATTGTCGTGTAGTATCTCGAAAGATTTTTCTGGTAATTATCGATTTATTATTATTATTTTTTTTTTTTGTTATAAAATGACGTAAGGAATTTGACATTTTTGGAGCAAAGGTTAATCGAGAGGTTTTTCATGTTGTAAAATAATCAATTCAATGGTGTAATTTATGAACTAAAAGTTTAGGATTAAATAACTTTGCCTAGTTTTTTACATTTTTCATATTCAACATTTTATTATATAGTTCTCAAGTAATCAAACGTATTTTGTATTGAAAATGTGTAGGATAAGTGGCGCTATCTATCTCATTATGATTGTAGTACTTGACCGACTATAGCGTTTGCACTGTTTGGGTAGGGAGCGGGTGAAGAGGTTTACTTGTTATTGACTCATTAATGACCTGATGTCGGTGTGATAACTTATCTCACTTACATGAAGAGAGCGCCACTGCTTTGGTGACGTTTTCAATTGAATTTTGGTTTATTTAAATCATATCCCCTCGAAAAAAATTTATCGAAAATATGAATTTTTTCGAAGGTGTAGTAGATTTGGTATTTTAATGTCCCGAAACACATTTTAAATCAATGAAGTCTTCAGTTGGGGAGCTAGGAAAGTTTTCATAATTTCATGAAGTCTGAAGTTGCAATATTATTGGCAACATGTGCCAAAATATATAGTATACTCATTATAAATATTAATAAGGGTACTTTTTATTGCACGATATTCAGAATTTCTCAACTAACATAACTGATTACATTACAGGAGCTGCTGTGATAATGACGCCACCGACCAACAGAACGATACAAGAAGGTGAAAAGCTAGAGTTTCCTTGCGGCGCGAAAGCATTACCTGGTAATGTTACCATTCAATGGTCCAAAGATGGAGCACAAGTTCGTGAAATTAGCAGCTTAGAGACGAGGGTGAATATAAAACGCGATGGTACCTTGGTTATAAATCCAATCAGCGGCGACGATTCGGGGTTGTATAAGTGCGAAGTGAGCAACGGCATCGGTGATCCTCAGACGGCTTCAGCATATCTAAATGTAGAATGTGAGTACTAAGTGAGGGGGATTTTGGTTTTTTTGACAACAAAGATATAATGACTTTTCATTACAGATCCAGCTAAAGTAACTTTCACTCCTACCATTCAGTATTTACCGTTTAGATTAGGCGGCGTTGTACAGTGTTATATTAAGTCTAATCCGCCATTACAATATGTTACGTGGACGAAAGATAAACGTTTATTGGAACCGTATCAAACCAAGGATATTATCGTTATGAATAACGGATCGTTACTTTTCACTAGAGTTAGTATTGTTGCAAGTTACAGCTCACAAATCGTGAAAGGTTTTTAAATTCGTTGACGTTTCGTAGGTGAACTCAAATCACGAAGGGAAATATACCTGTACGCCGTATAACGCCCAAGGTACCCATGGGTCATCCAAAGAGATGGAAGTTTTGGTCAAAAAACCGCCGACTTTTACGATAGAGCCCGACCACCACTATCTACGCAAAGTTGGCGAAACCATCGACATGTATTGTGATGCTCAAGAGGCCGAAGGCACTCAAAAACCCAAAATCGAATGGCAAAGGGTAAGTAATAACGCACGTGCTTAGTCTAAAAGCCACATTACGAGCTGGAGTTCTCATGTTCGCAGAAAGACGGCCAAGCACTGCCTAAAAACAGAGTTCGCATCTCCGGCGGTAATATCAGCATAGATAGTTTAAGAAGAACGGATTTCGGCGATTATCAGTGCGTTGTCAGTAACGAAGTCGCCACCATTACAGCATCCACGCAATTGGTGGTGGAGGGGACGCAACCCCATGCTCCGTATAATATAAGCGCCAATACGACTGCATTTTCCGCCACCGTGTATTGGTTACCAGGATATAGTGGCGGAACTGACTATAAACAAGACTATGCCATTTGGTGAGTACATAAATGAAATGAGGGAGGTGAAGAAAACCAGCGCATGGTGGAAAATCAGAAGTACCTTTGATGGATATTTGTTTTCATACGATTGATTTTCGATTCGCAGGTATCGAGAGGCTGGCATCTCGGATTGGTCAAGAATACCGGTGATTCCACAAGACAATACATACACGACGATTACAAATCTGAAACCGTCAACTACCTACGAATTCCAAGTGGTCGGTAAGAACGCCCTAGGAGATGGATTGCTCAGTAAAATAATCACAGCTAGGACCTTAGGTACGTCTTGTTCGACTCTAATTTCATAATCGAGTATTCTAATATAAAATATGCAGAAATAAGCACGTTTATATACAAATGAGCAAACTAATCAGCATGCTCGATACTTCGTACCTTCTATATCTAACTTTCGGTAACGATTAATACGAGATGATTTTCTATAACAGATGTAGACACGTCATCACAAAATGGCGGCCCAGACAAGCCTAAAAATTCAATAAGTAGTTTCACATCACCCCCCGCCGATGGTAAGGCAAAATAGAACTAGTAGAGGTTTTTTCGCTGTGGATTTTGTTTTGTCGAGCAGAGTGTCTTTATGCTTTTTTTTTTTTGGTTTTTTATCTCGTTATTTTTTTTTTCGCCGTTGCGAACGATAGAAAAATATTCGCGAGCTTTCGTGCATTTTCACAAATAGTACCGATGCACGAAATGCTTATTTTGGAGCAGGCGGTGCAAATGTGACATGAAAAAATACTACGAAATGAACTGCTTTTAAGAATAATCGACGCTTTTCACGAGTATTGTGTTTTTTTTTCACGTTCGTTCGAATAAAGCGGATCGCTTATGTTGGTTTTTTTTCCGTCAATTACAATATTGTTGTAAAACACATTATGTCGAATTTTAATGCTTCGGTATTGAAATTTTTCGCCATTGTGAAGCGGCATGTAGTCGAAAGAGAATTCACGCCTGTATGCGAAATCGAAGAATTAAGCCATTGTGTAGCTTATTAGAAGTATTTTTAGTGGTGGCGAGCTTTGAATTATTTATGTGATTTGAGTATACGCGGACACGTGTTTGTGTTAATGGTCTGTGAAGGGGTTCGGTATGGTGGGGAGGATTTAAAGTGTGTAGTGGGCCTATTTAATGCGAGGATTTGAAATTTAAGGAAAAAAGGTGAAAGAAGTGCGGGGTAGTCTTAAAATATGGTGCTCGAATTTTTAGGATTTGTTTTCTCAAGTAATTTCTGCTCAATTTTGAATTTTCTGTGGAAATTTCATTCTATTTTCAGAACACAATTTCGATCAAAAATTTGATGCTGTGTTCAGAAAATTAAAACTAAAACATTGAAATTAAAATTTCGAGTCAAAAATATCGAAATATTGTGATCGAAAAATTAAGCTCGAAATAAAACTATCGACATCATAAAGCTGAAATATCGAAATCAAAAAACTAAAATTGAAATTGAAAGGTCAAAATCGATTTATTGAACTAAGATATCGAAATTGAAATATCAACCTCAAAGTATCCAAATTGAAACATCGAAATCGAATTATCGAACTCGAGAAATTTAAATCGAAACGTCCATCTTCAGTTATCGAAATCGAGAAGTAAAAATCGAAATATCGAAATCGATATATTAATATCGCGAAGGAAAAATCGAAAAATCGAAATTGATATATTGATATCATCAAGGAAAAATCGAAATATCGAATTCGACAAATTGAAATTGAAATGTCAAACTCGAAATATCGAAATTGATATATTGATGTCGCCAGGGAAAAATCGAAATATCGAATTCGACAAATTGAAATTGAAATGTCAAACTCGAAATATTGAAATCGATATATTGATATTGCCAGGGAAAAATCGAAATATCGAATTCGATAAATTGAAATTGAAATGTCAAACTCGAAGTACCAAAATCGAAACATCGACATTGAAGGATAAAAATCGAAAAATTGAACTCGAAATGTCGAAATGAAAACATCGAAATCTAAATCAAATTTTTCAATACCAGTCTCATTTTAATTTTTGTAAAGTTGGCATTGTTTCCTTTCTTGGCTTCTTCCTCATATTGTCGTATTATGAAATCGTCAATTCAAATTTTTTCGTTATTTTTATAATTATTTGTAAAAAATTAAAAATTAAAAAAAATGTTTATTATTTTATTGTAAGAAATAAATGAATTAAATTGAATAAAAAAAAAATATTCGTGCTAAAATAGTATCAAATTGAAAAAAATTTAGAAATTATAAAAATACAATCGAATGAGTAAAAATTAAGAAAAAAAAATAAACAAAATTAATTCTACAAAAAATATAAAAAATAAGTTGAAATAAGTGAAGTATTAAAATAATTATAAAAGTAAGGTTAGATTGAAATTAGAAAAATGTAACTTAAAAAAAAAATAAACAAAGTGAATAGTACTTTTTTTGGAAAATTTTCAATACGATTACGAATAATTTCAAAGACTCGTCGGTTTCTTCGTTAAAAAATATTCTTCATACATTATTCTGTTTATGCTATGATTAACAAAAAGCATGCCCTTTCTTTAACCTCGATGAATTTACAATGACTAGAAAAAGATACGCTTTAGTAAACGTTTCCTTTGAAAGGAACTCACCCAAGCCTTGGGCGATTAGCCAAGTGAGAAGTAAATATCGAATACTCGGATAGGCTTACACATAAAACAGTATCGGCAATCATTACGATTTTATTTTTAGCTTTTCGTTATGGTTTTTATTTTATTTTACCGTGTATGTGTATATATACGTACACTGTTTTTATTTATTATTTTCGCTTTATATACGGTAGTTAGAATGGCTGGTGTATTTTTTTGCAGATGTTTTAGATTGTAGTAACATTATTTTCCCTACAGACTCTAGTCTCGGAGCTTTTATTATTCAATCTATTAGAAGTAAGTATAGAGTCGCCTTTTTCCGTTTCTTTTCTTAATTTTTACTTTATTTTTATACGGTTATGCGTTTGGTCGGATGCATGCGAGGTACGGAAATGCATGTTAGCGTGTGAGAATGTTAGATACGCATTCGATGCGGACCGCGATACACGTTTGTTACCGTGGAAAAGATTTGAACCGGTGGTATTGTATTTTCGTAGGTCCGAGACCCGGCACACCGCGGAATGTAACCGTTCACGAGGTTGATAATGGATTCATTATATCGTGGGAAGCGCCGCAAGAGAGGCCGGAATTAGTCAAGTATTACACCATTATGTACAGAATTGATAATAGCTGGAAGGACTTGACTAGAGGTAGTAAGATACGTTCGGATGAGACTACGTATTTAGGTAAGCCCTTTTTCATTTTTCATTTTATTTCGTGTCTGATTTGAAAATTTGCCGGAAGAGTATTTTCGACCAATGTCGCGATAAAAGAAGTAACTATGTGACGATAGTGCCGCTAGAGTGCGAATTAGTCGTTTTGATTGATCGTTTAAATTACACATAGGCAACGTCGAAATTGTAAATATAAGAAATAGTTACCTAATTTTAAAAATTACGAAAAAATCGTTGGTACAAAAAATGCTCTTCTTTTAATTTCCAGCGGCTTATTTCAAAAGTTTTTTTTATAAAGTTACCTCAAGTCCCTCAAAGAAATCGTCTATTTGAAATTTTGTCAACGATAAAAGAATTGAGAAATCATGACGAAATTCATGAAAATACAAAAAAATTCTTCGTACAAAAATGTTCCCCTTTCAATTTCCAGCAACTTTTATTTGAAAAGTTTTCCTCTAAAGTTTCCTCGAGCTCCTCAAAAGTGCCCTTACGAGTGATTTAAACCATAAAGAAATATTTTTTATTCTCATAAAATACGAACTCGTGTAAGCAAAAACGAAACAAAAATGTCAAAAATCTCGTATCTTCCAGGTCGAATTTTTTTCAAAAATATGACATTTTCGAGCCCGGTAAAGTCCTCCTTTTTGTCATATATCTCGTGAATTTTCAATCAACCAAGTTCCACGGTGATTTTAACACGATAGGAGGTTTTACACGTGTATTATATTTTATTTCGCTTGTCCACAGTGAAAAATATGGTCGGCGGTCGTACGTATTTTTTGCGCGTTATCGCCCACAGCAACACTACGCACGAGAGCAGCGAAGAAGTGAAATTCATCGTACCGGCTCGAGTTAAACAAAAAGCGGTCACGGCCGGAGTCGTCGGCGGAATTTTATTTTTCATCGTTGCCATAATATTATCCATTTGCGCGGTCAAAATATGCAATAAACGGAAACGAAGGAAGCAAGAAAAAGGTAGGAAGGAGACACGCGTATGTAAGGGTACTAAATTATATCCAAGGATGAAAGAGCTAGCTTAAAGAATGCTCGAAGGAGAAGCCCGTGATGGGGATTGAGATGACAATACGAGAAGGAGATGTTATTACGTGAGAGAGCACGTATCGCCAAAGAATTTTATTCGATGTGAAAGTAAACGCAATTGTAGTCTGGGCCACCTGCAGTCCTAGGGAACACATAATGAAATTCGTAAAAATAAAATTGAGGGTTTATACAAAATGGCGACTTTTTTGATTGATAGGTGAGCGACGTTCTATGTGAATAATATGACATTATTTTTTGTAAATTTTACAGGGAACATTTTTAGTTATTATCAATTTTTTCATAAATCCATTTTTTCCCTACTTGGCATCAAAACAATGAAAAATGGCCAAGTTCATTCGCGTTTTTCGTGGCAACACTGTGTTCTACGCGAATAACGTTGGTAACTTGATATGTGGGAAATTTTATAAGGAATATTTTTAGTTATTATGAATTTTTTCATAAATCAATTGTCCGACCTTTGAAATCCGCATGATTAACGTCACTCAACTGTTGAACAGAAAAGCCGCCATTTTGTATGTTCAATTTTACTTTTCTGAATTGTAATGTGTTCTGTAGGACTTGCTCTTCAAAAAAAAAAAAACGTATCCGTTGAATGAGGAGAGGATATGAGCTCCTCGACTGCGGTTGAAAATAGTGTTGAAATAACGAATCATTTATTGGATATTTGCGGCGTTAATGTATGCAAATTATCGAACACCCGAATGCGTTATTTTAACGGCGGTGTATGCGTGGGCGACGTAGTATATTCAAGGGTAATTTACTTGTATGTTACAGCTTATAATATGGTAGCGTGCCGGATTACCGATGCTCGTAATGGTGGCCAAATTTCATCTGTAAGACAAGTGCCATTAAGCAAGTAAGTGTGTTTGTATTTCGTTATTGTTCGCGTCCCGAGTAAAGTTCTTTACATGGTGATCCTTGCGAAAGGGAAATCAAAATGCTCATTATACGGATACGAGATGATTTTAGTAAAGTTGTGCATTAACAAGTCTCGCTCGATGTGTGAACCGTAAATCCTCCAAGTCCACGCTTTTGTATTCTCGAAGACGATGTACACGAACGTGTTAATGTTTGTGTGTTTTTATACAGGCTTGCCGAATCACATACATACCGTGACTTCAGCTTAGAGCTTTCACCGTTGTGTGACTAAAATAAAAAATATACAGTAAGAATTTTTTGTTTTTAATCACGTCCTGTTTGTTCGTGTCTAACGAGTCGCTTCATAAATGCCTTTATTTACAATATCATCGGATGTGTTAACGTGTTTAATATTCGCTTTTAATTCTTGCTCAAGAGATATCGATTCGTCATGTGATTGCGATTAAAATAAATGGTTTGTTAATGCACTCCTTTACGTCGTCGACACGTCGAAATTTGTGTTTTTATGTATTTTTCCTCTTCCGAAACGTGTACGAGATACCCGAAGGATATTTCGTTGCGGTACGAAGAAGAACGAAGTGAAATTGCCTAGGTGATCCGTTATTGTCGTTTTGCGAATGATGAATTGATGTTTCAATCAGATCGATTTCGGTCGGTTTTGGGCGAGATTGGGTATGGGTACTGAAAGCTTTATTAATTTTCCATTTTTTTTTCGAGCTCCTTTTTTAACCGCTTTTGTGAAAGCATGATTACTAATGCGAGGTGACAGGGATTACGAGAACAATTTCTCTTTGAAGATCGTATTTTTTTGTAGGAATGTGCAAGTAACCAGGAAAAATTCAGATATCTAATCTTTTTATTTGAAAAATTATTTGAAAAATTCGTACAGAAAAACGACGAATTTTTTTCATTCTAAAACAGTGATTCATTGATTATACTTTTCCTACGTAGCTAGTATTGTAAATTTGGCAACACTGTAAATTGAAATATCTGCATGCAAATTGTTTCACGTTCGGCGTTTTTTCTTTTCTCTGGTGAATTTTAACGAACAAATTTTCGTATGAAAGTTGTTGCAAATTCAATGAGGATTATTTTTTGTATTGGAAATTTTTTTGCATCTATTTAAATTTCTCCTTAATTTTATTTGCGATTCTAAGAAAGTGAAATTAAGGCGAAATTTAAAGAGATGCAAAAAAATTCTAAATATAAAAAATACTTCTTATTCAATTCTCAACTACTTTTACCTGAAAATTTTCTCTCCAAATTGCCCGAAGCTCTGTAAGAAAAAGTTCATGCTACGTTTGGCGTTTTTTCTTTAGGTCGCGGTCGTAAATTTTTATGAAAAGATATTTTTAAACAAAAAGCTGTAATTTTGTTGGAAAAAAATTATTGGTGTAAAAGTTGGAAATTGAATAAAAAACATTCTTTGTATTAGTAATTTTTTCGTATCTCTTTAAATTTCTCCTCAATTTCATTTTCTCAACATTACGAACGAAATTATGGCGAAATTCTAAGAGATACGAAAAAATTGTTATTATAAAAATGATCCTCCTTCAATTTTTAAAAACTTGTAATTCAAAAGTTTTACCCCGAAGTTGACTCAAGTCATAGAGAAAAAGATTTTTTATGGAAGGTTGTTACTCTTCCGTTTTCATGTCCTCGCAACTCAACTACTACTTGAAGTACCTGTCGTTAATTAATTAATTTTTTCATATGGTGGCTGGATAATTAAGATGATGTGGATGTGGTGAGGGGTTCTATTAGGTTTAATCTTCTATTCCTGTGTTTGGAAGAATTTCCCAAAGAGTCTGATTCATAAAAATTTTAATCTAGAGAACTTCTTTTTAAATAATTTATGAAGTAGGCACTTGTGATTAATTGATTTTAATTCGAAAGTACTTGCTTTTTGGATTGAAAGTTATAAAAGTGAAGTGTAGAGAATTTGGGGACGAATTTGTACCAAAAATCTCTCTTCTTTGTGACTTTTCAGAGTAAAGGTTTGTTCCCATCAGGTTGACTTGTCACCAAGGAAAATTAGATATTTATCTAATCGAACTGTAAATTGAAAAATTCATCTCAATTTTCTAATAAATTGCTAAATATATGTACTTTTATAATTCTGTACTGACTAATTTTACTAATAATGAAATATACAGGGTGTTTCGTAAATAATAAGAACAACGCGTTTCTTATTTCTAATGAATAGTGTCTAAATTTTTATCAAGTATTTAAAGTGATTTTTTGCAGATTTTGGTAAGTTTAATATTTTGAGTAATTTAATTTGTTTTATTACACGATTTATTATTTTATTTTTCGATTTCGATATTTCAGTATCAAAACATCGAGATCAAAATCGATATTTTAGTATCAAATTATCAAAATCGATATTTCAACATCGACTTGTTAAAATCGATATTTTAGCATCGCGTTATCAATATCAATATTTTAGTATCGAATTATCGATATCGATATTTTAATATCGAATTATCAGTATCGATACTTTAATATCGAATTATCAATATCAATATTTTAATATCGAATTATCGATATCGATATTTTAATATCGAATTATCGGTATTGATACTTTAATATCGAATTATCAGTACCGATACTGTAATGTCGAATTATTAATATCGAATTATCAATATCGATATTTTAATATCGAATAACAAATATCGAATTCATTATAATTTCAATACCTGAATTTTAATTTTGATATTCGTTTTCGAATAATATTGAAGTAGCAAGATCGAAATTTTTTGATTTCCACACTTTTACGAATGTTAACATTTTTGTTTCGATATTTCGATTATCATTTTGACACCTGAACATAAATTTTTGATTTTCATATCAAAATTAGTACGTTTACAGTATTTTTACGGTTTCTTTATCGAAACACCCTGTATACATAATAATAGCATAACATTACGTTTAGCTTTTATACGATACTTTATTCACATCGACGCATATTGAATGATTATTTGTTCTTTGTTTTGCTGCCCAAAATGAAGGATTACAGGTGATGAATTAGCAAGCTGTTGATAATATATTGCACAAGAGCACACACTGGTATTTATATATAATGTTCACTTGCACCATTGTTTTTTTTCTGTGCTTTTATTTTTCATTTCACGTCGTTTTCACGAGATTAAAAAAAAGAAATGTGGAAAAAACCCCTAAATTTTCTAGAGAAATTTTTTCATCGGGTAGAGCGAAATTTAACGAGGTGCTTTATTTTTTTATTAGCTGGTATTTCACCGTACTTAAGTATGTACTTTACATTTACATAAATACAGAAACTTGGTAGAAAATTTTAGTTGGGTGGTAGTTTTTTTTTGGCGGGAGGAGGAAGTAGATGTTGCGAAAATTTTTCGTACTATGAAATCGTATACTATGTTGAACTTGAAATGCTTTTGTGTGTTCACGTATTACTTTTTATTAGCATGTTTTTTTTTTCACTGTTTGGTTAGTTTGTTGTTATACTTTATGGTGTAAGGTAATGGTAATGTGGTGGGTTGTGTGTATCTGTGGTTTGAATGTAGCGCTTTTTTTTTAATATATCAAAAAGCATGTTTGAAGAAGCGAAATGTAAAGAATGGGGTTTTTGTGGGATGTAAATGCTGCGTAAATGAAATTAGACGAAGCAGAAACGTAAAAAAGAAGTGAATGTAATCGCTATAGTACTTTGTACGCGTCTTGTACGGACATAATACACGTTTTTCTTTGACCACATGATTAGTTAAATTTTAATACGATTAGCGTATTTAGAATTCCGCGCTATGTACTTGACGAAGCGAAGAAGTTAGATCGTTAGAGAAACGTTTTTTTAGAGTTATGAAATTAAGCATTGAGCATCGGTATTATGATAATTTGCAGGTCTGACAGGGCCGGAATATCACGTATGAGCGACGTATTCAACGTAGTGCTGAAATGCGTGGCGCATCCGCATCGTACATGTATTTACACGAGGGACAGCGACAAATCGGATTACGATGAGCAAAGGCGAGTACGTCCGATATCAAGAGCACCGGACGGACGCTTCGTATTGAGTAGTTCGCGTTCGAGTAGCATTAGCAGTTCCATAGACGACGGCGGCTTCCTGACGCATCCGGCCTTTCGGGGCATATGGCCGCGTCCGCAGCCGCCACCCAGCGCCGCCTCGGCTATCGCGTTGGTTCACCAACACGACGTTAGCTCTAGACGATCGGAGATCTCGATGGATAGTCGGAATGTCGCCCAGGGTCAAACGCCCCATCATGCGGTCTCCGCCATCTATACGCCGTTTCTGTCGAGCTCTCCGGCCTCGACGGCCGCGTCGCCGTTGATGTCGCCGGCGTATTTCAGCGATCTGAGCTCAGTCCGGCAGCCGAGCTCGGCCGAGAGGACGTTACGAAGCGTGCATGATACGTTCGGCCACGAGTTACCGTCGCTGCAGGCGATTCGCGAAGAGAACGAGCGCATATTGAATTCGTACAGTCCGTCGAAGGTACTGAAGCCGCGGATGACGAGGCCGCAGAGTAGGCACATGAAGTATGCGAGGAGCGCCCCCGAACTGGTGAATATATTACCGGAGACGTCTCCAGAGAGTAGGTCTAGCTCGAGCGGTCTCGGATCCAAGAACACGTCCCATCAGACCGGCAGCACCGGTACAGCCGAATGGACCCGTTTGCCGCCATATCGTCATCCTCCGGCTCCTCCGCCATTACCCTCTACCTCCGGGATGCTATCCGCGAAACCGCCCTACCTCAGGACGTGGCTCGACTATACGCCGTCTCCCACGCAATCCGTCGCGAGTAACAAGCCGTTGAGCGTCGATGATCATTACGAATTCGATCCGATTTTCCCCGCTTCCCCCACACCCACCGAATTAGTGCTGACTCCGTTACCGCCGGCCGTTCGCGTTAAGCCGATCGCCTCGTCGCATATGAAACAAGACGAAATCGAGGCCAGAGTGCAAGCCATGAAGGAGGAGTTCCACGAGTATAAGCGAAGACAAGCCCAAATGAAACGGTTGAAGGAGCTGGAAAGTATTTGCTGATGGATTGCTGTTTTAAATTCTTCGCCGTTTGATACGAAGTGTCGTCTTGCTTGATTATATCGATGAGAAAAAACCTTTAATCCGAGATACCAATTTTTTTTTCCAATGAAATGCTGATTACCAATTTTTCCTATTTTTCAGTTCGTTTAAATACGTTCGTCGCGGTTTATGATCTTTTTCTTATTTTTTCCCCCTCATTTGTGTACTTTCATTATGTTTGTAATTGTGCATTAGTGTATATTTTTCCTTTTTTATGTATAGTATCGCGTTGTGTTCCACGTATGTCTACGGTATCGAAACGAATCAAAAATTATTTTTATTTATTGTTTTAGTATTATCGACGTAGCGTGTTTCGACGGTGCGATTTTTCCGCTGAAAGAAAATGGCGACGTTGAAAATCGAACGAATCGAATTGCTTTTGTTGCTGTTAAAATATTCGAGAATGGTTTATTCGGTTGGAATATTTTCAGATCAATTCTAAAATGACAAAATGGAAGGTTACGTTGATCGAAAAAATAACCACTCATTTGATTTCAGCCGAGTCGTTCCGGAATGAAAACTTTAAAATTGAAATCGAAGTATCAAAATTGAAAATCCAGATTAGAACGTCGAAATTGAAGAACATTTTGATTTTGATAATTTCATTTGGATTTTTCCATTATTTTGATCTTTCGATTTCAGTTTTTCACGTTTGACCTCAAAATGTTTTTGATTTAAAATTCTCTATTGAAATTAGGAAATCAAAATTAGAATATTGAAATCAAATTATAAAAAAAAAATATTGAATCGTCGATTTTTAACGCCCCCCTCCTCCACCATCTCCTATTATCCAATTTATTCAACATTATTGGTTTAGTTTTCACGTTCGTATTTTTTGCTGAAGACTCGCGATCTCAAAAATCATTCATTTGGAAAACCTGAAATCAATGTTGCCATTTCGTGTACATTTCTCACGTCGAAATATCGCTACTTAATATTTAAAAAATATTCAATGTGTTCGTATCGTAACCGAATGATGGAAAAAGAGATTAAAATATCGCGAAAAATACTTAATTATATCTTCGTAAACAATGCACACGTGAACGGTCTCTAGTCTTATTTATAAGCTTTGCTTTCCTCTTGCCACCGTCGTACCTATATTTTGTGATTCCTGACGAAGCATTTATTTTTATTTAAGCTTATATTTATACTATTTTTAATAATTCGCACTACGTTGTATCATAAAATATCGTACATTATAGTCAATTTTTGCCGATTTTTATTTAATTTTTCAACGTCAAAGCGAATATATTGATCTCTGTTTTAATTTTTATTTCATTGTGAAAAACAAAACCCCCAACATGCTTTCGGCATATCCACGAAAAGAAAAACTACCTATTATGGAAATTTCCAAACGATATCGAGCCCTTTTTAGGTAGAATGATTGAATTAACCTATATCGATTTTATAATATCAGGGTTTTTTGGTTACTAAATAAAAATATTGTATTTTTATATCGACGTATACACGAATCACTCTAGGTATTTTTCCAACAATATACGTGATAAGAATTGAAAATTTCAAGCTCGTGAAGAAATTTTCGTGTTTTTTTTTCCAACGTGGTTTTTGTAATACCTTTTTAAATATATATTTTTTAACTATGTAACAGTTTGTTATTCATTGTGATAGAAAAAAAATATAGTTTGTTGAGTTATATAAATAAAACATGTTACTTATTTTAGCATGTAGAAGTATACATAACGCGTAGAAAAATGGTATTTTTTTCATTTTATTTTTTTTTACAGCTTTCGAGAATTTCTCTTAAAAAACGTGTAGTTGTTGTTACTTTTTTTTGTATATTACTGTATTTTGTATAACAAATAGTATATTTATTGAAGTGTACTTATTTCACGTAAGTGAAAAATCGATCTCTTTGTATTAGCGTTCAACGCTTTCGGCGATTAAAGTGTTTTCGAGATGAAAAAAAAAGGTACCGTTGAAATTTAAAAAAAAAATACCGATTTGGTATCGAACTTTATTCTTTGTTGTTGTAGTTTTTAAGACGAAGTATCGGTGTATCGACCTACAAAGGTGAAGTTCTCGATGACAAATACGCCGATTACTTTTTTTCTCTTTTTTATATATACAGTATTACTTATTAATTTACGTTGTGAACGATATTCGATGTTTTCTTTGTTAATGTGAGAATTGTTACTTTTCTTGTCTTTGTTTTTGTTTCATTTTTTTACATCTTTAACCTCTTTATAAATACTTGGCAAATTTTTTCATGTCTGTCGGTAGCTTCACCTGTACAATGTTGCTTGACGTATATACTCGTACCAGTGCTGATAATGTGCTATTAAAAGCCACCACTATGTATTTTTTCCCAATTGTATTTTTCGGCAAGTATCAAAATCTTTTGTAGTTGTTTAAAAAATTTTGAGTTCTTTTTTGTAAGCGTATTCACCAAAAATTTGTTGCACAATATTTTTTATTTTAGTTGAGGTTTATTTTAATGAAAATATTTACTCAATTTGTACATACGTACGCGATATTTTTACTAAGTTTATACTATTTTTTTTTTAATTTATATATTTTAAATTGAACATTTTTAAAGTTTAAGAAATAACGTAATGCATAAGTATGGACTAAATTTACAAATAAATGCATTATCAACTGATAGACTTATTTGTGGTGTTTTGTTTTTCATGTTATCGACGTTTCGCGGTTTACTCCCTTTGTTGCATCAGGCTGCAACTAAACTAACGCGAATGTTTGATTCTGAAATTTAGACTTTATTATGTATCGAGATTTTGAAGTTTTATAAAATTAAAAAATGAAAATTGAAATGTTGCTTTGATCAGTTATTTGAAATTATGGAAATGATTTATGAGACAATTTTTTGATACAAATGAATGTATTTAGTTGTATCCAAGATGGTGAAAAAAAATCAAACCTTCGATAGAATATTTTAACGAATTCAAATAACCGACAATATATGAGTAGAATTCTGAGTTGATAGGTAGGGATGTCAGGTACCTGCCCTAAGAATTTCACATCGAACGTATGTTTAGTATTCGAGAAATGGAATTTCCAAAATTGACGTATTGTGACGGAAAAATGAAAAATTCTCGTTCTGTTGGAGGAAGCGTGATACGACACCACTGTACTGCGTTGATAGGTAGAGGTGCTAAGCACCTATAGGAATAATTTCACTTTGATCGTATGTTGTGTAATCGAGAAATAGAAGTTCAAAATTGAGGTATTTTGAATTCTCAAATTTTGGTCAACTACAATCAATTAGTTTTTGCGAAACAAAATGGGAAACTTATTTTGAGTCGTTCTTGGTATCGCAATGTTGCAATTGTTCTAAAAGCATTAAATACACGATATAATTTATGTAAGATTTCTATGTGGATCAATAGAACAGTAAGCCTATTATGTACGTCATTTAAAACTAACATAATGGTGGCAAATTAATCGTATCAAATGGGTTAACCAACGTTTAAAGTTTAAGAAACGGACTTGTAAGCGTATACGTTATTCAGCTCTTTACTAAGTATGTCCATGTCACAGGATATAGTAATAGTATGTTTTAAAATTTTAATCTGTTGATTTACCACTTCCTTATTTACGTGAACGACTATAATGGAGCAATGTTTACAAATTTGCGTTGGAATCTGAAAAGCAATTTGTTGGTATTTTTTCGAAGTAGCGTGATTTATGTTGCATTAATGCAATTTTGAGTTTCGAGTTTGAGCTTGAATAAAATTGATGTAGTATTTGAAATAATTTAAACGATTTATGGAAGATTTTTCTGTTGAAATAAATCAACGAAGAAATTATCTCTGCATCGTTTCTGTTTGACGAAATGGCTGCACTGTTTTGAAGTATTCAACAATTGTGGTCGCAGAGAATTTCTATCGTACCTAGAAATAGATTCAAATCAAGTCTCAAAATGAGCGGAAAAATTCGGAAAAATCTTGATAAATGAATGAAAAGGTCAATAGTAGCCTTGAATTGAACGATAACGTTAGTAAGAAGCCATACCCCTTGTAGCTCGCGTGTTTAAATTCATAAGTAGAGGACGTCGAATCAACGTCGGGTTAATGAAAGGTATAAAGTGTTGTTAATACGCTCACTTTATCCAAGTGCTAGAACGGTGCCTTTAATTTTTCACTATCTTTTTGTTAATTCGTTGATGAATACAGTTTTAATTCTGAGCTGTTCTACTCAATTGGTTTAATTGAAAGAGCTCCATTGCGATGAACATTATGAATATGGTTATTGTCTTATATTCACCATTTGAACGCGATCGCATAAATATAATTCTCTGTGACACTATTTACCATCTTGGGGTACGCTTAATCGATAAATTTTTTTGATCGTTTGAACGTTTGGTTCGCGAATACGTCGTTTTGTTTATTTGAATTTAATGGCCAAGAGATGATATTCGGTGCGGTTGTGTTATTCGTTGCGATACGAAGCTTAGGTATGGAATAATGCGTTGAAGTGAAATAGTTTGAATTTAGATCTTTCGTAATTATGTTCTTTTATATTAGCCGCTTCTGATTATTTTAAAGAAGAAGCCGCCGTTATATTGACTAAAGTCGGAGAATATGCTGTGCTCGATTGCAAAATCGATTTTCCATATGATATCATCATATCTCATGTTCTCGAGTGGAAAAAAGACGTAAGTTTCACGTTGAAATTATCACCTACATTTTAATACTTGTTTTGCGTTGATAAGGGTGAAAAAATATTCACGTCGACGGACGGTGTAACTACCACAGCGGATAATTTCAAAAGCAGAGTACATTTGTTAACGGATCAAGATGCATGGCAACATGGCAGAGGATCGATTAACATAACTAGTATTAGGGAAACCGACGAAGGATGGTATGAATGCAAAGTGATGTTTCCAAATAGGACTCCATCTAGTAAATCGAATGGAACATGGTTTCATTTACAAGTCGAAGGTGCTTAAAACTAAGTTTCTTAGTTGGATACCATGGAAGACATTTTGAATAGTTTGAAATTAACGATAATGCGTTTATTTTTTAGGAGGAAGCTTATTAGCGGTACCTCCGATGAATCAGACAATCATGGAAGGAGAATCAGTGAAATTGAAATGCGTCTCGAAACAATTTTCTTCGTCGGTTGTTTGGTACAAAGATAATATTCCTGTATTTGAGATAGAAAATTTAAAAGATAGGATAAAATTGTTTCCCGAAGGATCGCTGAATATTTCCAAAACCGATATGAAAGATACGGGATATTATTCTTGCGAAATTACTAACGAAGAAGGTCAAAAACAATCCGCCGGAGCTTACTTGGACGTGCAATGTAAGTTGATAATTCACAACAGCAAATTGATATTTATCAAGTGACAACACTGATTGTTCATGTAAATAGAAAATATTTTATTGATAACTTTGAGTAATTTTGATTAACCTACTTCAACGTATTGATGGTTAATTTTTTCCTCAGACAAAGCTAAAGTAGTTTATGCTCCTAGACGAGTTTATTTACCGTTTGGTCGACCAGGCCATTTGGAATGTTACTACAACGCGAATCCTGAAATTACAAAGATTCGTTGGGAAAAAGATGGTTTCCTATTCGACGCATACAACGTTCCCGGGGTATTCGCGAGAAAAAATGGTTCTCTTTACTTTAACAAAGTAAGTACTAATCTATGTTATCACATTGATCGCGATTATAACCAATTCTTCATATATCAGGTTGATGATTCACATGCAGGAGAATACACCTGTACTCCTTATAACGACCTAGGGACTAATGGTCCTTCACCGAGGATGTCAGTATTTGTACAAAGAGCACCTATATTCACTATAACTCCTCATGTGCTATATTTACGAAAGATCGGAGACACCGTGGTCATGCATTGCGACGCGGTTGACGGTGGTGGCGTCGACAAACCTAATATCGCCTGGTACAGGGTAAGATACAACTACAAGGTTATCGGTAGAATTAAGCTCTAATGAAATTCCATTCCAAAGGCAAACGGTGTCGAGTTACCGGCAGACAGAGCAATTATTTCCATCGGTAATTTAACCATTAGAAACGTTCAAGAAAGCGATCGCGGATATTATCGATGTATCGCCACCAATGAAGCTGCCACTGTTAGTTCTGAAGCTGAATTAATCATTCAAGAGAGTATTCGTAGCCATGCTCCTTATAACGTTAGTACAGATGTTAGTAAAAATTCCGTCAAAGTGAAGTGGCTTTCGACGATGGCAAAACCGAAATTAAAATTTAGCGTATGGTTCGTCTCGTATATGTCAATACTTAATTTTTACTAACGGTGAAAATCATTACATAATTTACTTTCAAGGTATCGCGTAGAAAATGCTCAAGAATGGAAAACCATTCAAATCGATTCCGAAAGAATTTATGAAACTGAAATATCTAATTTGGATTCTGGGCAATCATACGAAGTAATGGTTTTAAGTCAAGATGAAAACGGAGACGGAATGTTTAGTAAGACGGTCAAAGTTACTACGAAAAATCACGGTAATCGTTGACTATATTTCTCACTTCTTTGGAAACGCCAATTACTTTACCTAAAATCGTGCTTTTTATAGAAGAAGAAGAATTAGATCCAGGAAGCGAAATTGAAATCGATCGCGAATTTAGAAGTCCCGTTGGTAAGATTCATAAATAAGTTGTTCCATTAATTTGCATGTTTATGAGATTAATTTTTCAGAAAATTTAACAAATACAGTCTTAGCAACAAATAAGACAGACAATCAGTAGACATAAGTAATAATGGAAATCGAAGCATGCACTTGAATGAATGATTCGGTACCTAGTCTCGAAATCGTCACATTACTTTTTAGCTTGAATTGCAATATTGTGATATTTTGGTACATTTATTTATTCGTCTTATTCTTATCTCGCAATTATAATTTTAAGTTTCTCGCTTACATAATATCGTATTTCTATTTGGTTTAATTTGGAGCAAATTCACGCGTTAATGTTAGTTCCTTTAAGTACTTATTAAAAATCTGGCAACGTTGTCTCTTGATTGGAGTTCTTAATTCACTATAGATGTAAATAAAAATTAGTATTATTTCTTTTGCATTCTCACTTCATGTTTTCTTTCACTAATAATGTTTAAAAATGCATGAATATGTGTAATCTATGTTTTTATTATCTATTTCTGTTTTGCTTTAAATGTATCTAAGTGCTTGAGAAAAATTAGTGAGACGATATTTCAGAAAATTTATGTTATTTGTTATTGGTTTTCAAAATATTCGTCAATTTTGGGAGAAAAAAGGAATTAGAATTGTATTATTATTTAATTAAAGAGAGTCAACGTGAGTGGAAACAGTTTTTGATTTTTTCAGAATCTAAACATTTTCCATCGAGATTCAAGCAATCAGATTTTTTAATTTTCTGTTCATGAAGTCGTTGGTCTGTATCAAATTGTGATAAAAGAAAATTACTCGTTGCTTGAAAGACCAAATTTGTTTCATTTCCAATATCCCGTTTTTTTGTATCTTTCGATGATTCAATTTCGACAATTTTTTTCAAAGGACTGTACCAACAAATTGGTCCACCAATTGATATATACGTTCGAGTAGACGAAGAAGGCTACAAAGTGGTGTGGAAAGCACCGAAACACGGACGCGAGATGCTAAAATATTATCGCGTTATTTGGTACAGAGAACCATCGGAAGAACGTGTGGGCGTGATTGAAACATACGAGAATAATGCAATAAGTAAGATCACCTTGGAATTGATTAGCGCACGTTGAATTGTAAAATAATACGAAACTGTTACAAGCAGTAAAAAATCTCGAAGAGCAGAAGATCTATAAAATCCAGGTATTCGCGTTATCAACCAACGACTACGAATCGTTTAGTCAAAAATACATATATTTTGTGCCATCATTTCCAATGAAAAAACCCATCTTTATAGGAGCTGCCGGTGGAGCGTTAGTGGTAGCTATTGTCATTGCGGCTTTGTGGTATATTTTGAATTTGAGTGGAAGAAAATTAATCTCTTGATTTATCTCCTGTGTAAATGTGTAATATTGTTTGCATTATGTACAAAATATGCATATATCTAGTCGTGAAAATAAATTACATTTTTATAGGTGTTGATTTACTTAAAAAATAAAAACATCTTGGCCTATGTGTTTCGCATGCAATATTTTGAACATTTTATAAAATAATTTACCTGTCAACTGGCTTGAAACAATACATGACTTTCGGTAATCTGTAGTTCACCGAAACACTGAAAAATACGCTGATAATATTTCTGATTAAAAACATTCGCAATTCATCAAATTTAATTTACTTCGTTTCGTAAAAAAGTACAAACCAGCGCATATGGCTCGACATATGCTCGTAGGCTCGTACATGGCAAAATAATATCAAGCTATACGTATCTGCTTTGTGTAGAAATTTTCAGGGAAAAACACTACTTCGGTAGCTGTTCAATCTATCCTATTTGAATTAATTACAATATCAATTTCAATCATGAAGATAACATTCGCTACGTCTATTCTAATATCTTTCGTTATTTTGATTCAGGTAATACGACATTTTTCTCTTAAATACTTTATTGCTATCCTCGTATTCTACTCGGAGTCTGATTCGTTCAATAGATTCACTCGGCCATATCAACCGGTGAAACTCAACCCATCTCAAGTTCGTTGCTTCAACGTCTCTTCAACCAACCAGGTAACCTGCAGAGAGTTCAAGATTTGTTGAATTTATCTCCAGCGGAAGCCCATCAAAAACTGCAACTTTATTTAAGAACGCAATTATCCGAAGACATGAAATCATTACTGAAACAAGTCGTCGAAAGTCCGAATAAAATTCGTCCGCTGTTAGAACCTTGGCTATCCAAGTTACCACCATTACCGCTAAACGATGAAAGCATTCTGTATCGCGTAGTTGGTAAACCTTTATGGAATCTAGGATCAGGTTTGGGATACTGGGGATTGAAACTCGTAGGCGTCGGTATTCAGTCATTCGGCGAAGCTATACAAATATTCAATGACAGCGCGAAAGAAAGTATCAGTGGTTATTATGGCAAATCAAACGAACCTCATGGAGAAAGCGCCCTCGATAAAATAAATTCCCAGCTCGATGTCGTGAAAAATTTCGGAGGGACGGTCTTAAATAATGGTGAAAATGGAATACAAAATGTAAGAACCAGACGCCAGTTCAATGCGGGTGCGGGTATGAATACGAATACGAATACAAATACGAAAGCGAATACGAATACTGAACAAGTTCATGCCTCAGGTTCAACGTGATAGAGATATTTATAAATTTAGTTAAAGCACACTACGTGTAATGTTCGTACACTGTAAATACGAAACAATTAAGTCATTAAGAAAACGTCCGTGGTGATGATTTAAAGCAAAGTAATAAAAATTAACAGCGTGGTAGTTCACTCGTTTCGAATAAGTGTTATGTTTCAGTTGCAAGGAGAGTTTTTTCTATGAGAAATGAAAAATGAAACTCGAAATTGATGGTTTAATGTGAAATAATAAAATTAACGTGGAGAACGAATTTCATTCATCGTTTGATAATTATTTGCATCATGTTTGGTGAAAATGTGCTTCATTACACTGTTCATCAGTGTTCTGTTTTTTTCTTTGTTATAGAACTATCATTCTTTCATACAATCATATTCAAGTTCGGCAAAAAACGAAACCTTTTGCTAAAATAAAACATTAAATAATGACAAATGTCAAATACTTCGTTTAATTAGTAAACATGTAGATAATTGACAAGTGCGCGAGCATATCGCAATTACAAGTAGTAAAATCAGTGAATTTCTTGCTCAAACGAGCTTTTATTTAGTCAAGTTTCCATCGGCATTATCGAATCACTTCGTTTGCAAAAGTGAAAAAGTGAAAACTGAAAACCGCAGCATGAAAATTTTGATTCTATTAACTGTTTTCATCGTTCTATTCAAAGTATTTAAGATGTCTACTTACTTGCGATATAAGTAACACTAATTAATATGAAAGATGTTTAAAATTTGATCAATTTATTTCAGGAAATAGAACCTTCTGCTTTAAGAAGAGTTTCATTTAATAACTCGTCGGATAAATATTCTTCTTCAGATAGCGATGAAGAATACGATGGTGGAGAATCTAGCGACGAAGAATCCAGTGATAAAGAATCAAGTGACGAAGAATCTAGTGATGAAGACTTCAGTAATGAAGCAACTAGCGATGAAGAATTTAGCGACGAAGAATCTGACGATGAAACCGATTCATTAGAGAATAGTGACGATGACGAGGAAGATTCAGACAGCGACGATGATTACGATACATGGAATGGCTGTCCAAAAGTAACCATGAATAATTGCTTTAATGTCAATTATAGTTGTAATAATGGTAGATTTTTCGTAAGTGGCATTGAAATCAAAAACGTAAAGTCTTCTGATAGAGTGACAATTAATGAAAATAAGGTTTATGTTAATAATAAATTTATTCGAGAAATCCCCAGTTTTAGGAACAACGGCAGTTGGTATAACGTTTCGTCAAAATACGGATGTCCTAGTTCCATAGTTAAAATATCCTGTTACAATGTATCCACTACTTGTATCAACGGTACTTTTTATATAAATGGCGAAGCCATTAAAAACTTGAAAACTTCTGATGAAGTATTGATAATTTCAAACAATCTTAAAATCAACGGAAAATTTATTCGTTATATTCCACCATCTGGGTATAATAATGGCAAAGGTATATTCAATAATTATTTCTAATAATTTGTAATCAGGAGGATGTGTCTAACGAAAATGATAATTTTGAATCTAAGGAAATATACACAAGTGTGATATTTCCTTTTGGTTATTGTAATGAATTTGAATAAAATATAAAATATTTGGCATTTTTATTATCATATTTTTTATTGTTTTAAACAATCGGTAAGTGGTAAGTAAAGTACATATAATGAATTGTTCTCTTGCGATTAAGCAATAAATTTACATTTTACTTAATGACGCCTTTTAGGAGTTGAAGTTTAATCAGTATTGTCGAATTATTTCAAAACGGGATACGGGTATAGTAAGTTGCATAACCAATTTTTGCAGGAAAAAGCACTAAAATATCTGTAACTACTCGGGAACATTAATATTGTGGAATATCGCTCTGTAGGACAAACAAGTGTATGTTTAAAAATATATTACACCAAAAAATTGCTCAATTTTATAAAAAATTGAAGTTACGGGACCTTATTTGGAGATTTCTAAGATCCCACAACTTCGGTTGTTCATCGAATGGGTCAATTTTTTGGTATGATATTCTTAAACATGCACTTATTTGTCCTGCTGAGCGATTTCCACAATTGTAATTGTCAGGAGCAATTACAGAGATTTTATTATTTTTTCCTGCAAAAATTGGTTATGCAACGTCCCCTCTTGAAACAAAGAATTTGTATTTATCTTATTATTAGCAAATTTCCGTTTTTATTTTATGATCTGAGAAAATGAGAAAAAATCACCGACGATGAAATTTTAACAATAAATTAATTTAATTGGAGTGTTTGAACGATGCATATTACTCCTATTCTGTTACTTTACAAAAGTATACTAACTTAATGATGCAACAAGTTAACATATGGAAAATGAACATTTTTTTGTGATGAATAAAAATTTTCAATTTTGAGTTTAACGAGTTGTGTTTGGTATAATTACATTCACGAAGCGAAACATATTTTCTAGCATATTTCAAGTCGTAATTTAACTCGTCAAGTGTACTTAATTTTCATCAATTAATTTTGAATCGAAACTTGCGCCAGACAAGTAATGTTGCGATCGAAAAGTACGAAAATAAGAAACTTGCTATTGAGCAATGATAATTGTACTTCTGTCGTTGATTCATAGTTCATACCTAATCAGTACTTATGACTTTAAACGCCCGAATAAATATTTCTCAATCTTAATTTTGCGACACGTATCACAATTAAAGACAAGTGTGCGAACACATTGTAATTTATGAAATCGGTAACTCTATATAAGAATAAAAAGCAAGAATCAATACCTCTTTAAACATTCTTCACTTTATCTTCAACGGTGTGAAAATAGAAACAGACACTATGAAAGTTCATGTAGTATTAATCGTGTTCGTTGTTCTATTCAAAGTAAAATTCAATACCTATCTTGTTACACGTATATCTGAGTAATACTCAAAATCTCGATATTTTACAGGGAATAGAACCATTCTCGGTGAAGAGATCTTACAGTAAACCATCGCAACGTTATTACTCTTCAGATTCGGACTCAGACTCAGATTACGATGATGATTATAGTGAAGTATCCAGCGATGAAGATAGCGATGTGAGCTCGGAGGAGAGCGAAGACGACGAGGGAGATTCAGATAGCGATGATTACGAGGAGTGTCCAAAAGTAATCATGAATAACTGCCGTAATGTCAAATATTACTGCAAAAATGGGAAATTTATCGTTAACGGGATAGAAATCGAAAAAGTCAAACCTTCCGATAAAGTAGTAATTAATGAGAACAAGCTTTTTGTTAATCGCAGATATATTCGTGATATTCCTCCTTACAATACCAGAAATACTTCATCGTACGTGTCAACTAGGTCGACAACAAGTAAATGCCCGACATCTGTAGTTAAAATAAACGCCGATAACGTATCTGCAATTTGTATCAACGGTAGATTTTATGTCAACGGAGAAGAACTTAAAGACATAAAATCAACTGATAAGGTAAAAATAATTACCAATACTCTTAAAATCAACAACAAAACCGTTCGTCAAATTAAACCAGCCAAGTCCAAAAATCTTGATAATATATTATTCAGTAAAAGTTTCAGTAATAATAATATAATTAATAATTCTACAAATAAGTATCCCAAGAAATCATATTTTAGAGGTGGTTATTACGCAGAACCAGAATATGACGAAGATGAATTTCCTATTAAAAATATGTCATTTTGTAATGGCGTTTCAACGCGTAAGATAAATGGAAAATGGTTTGTAAACGATTACCAGCTAGATTACAAACCTGGTGATGAATTTAAAATCATTGCGAATAAGCTTTATAAAAATAATAAGTATATTAAATACATTGCACCGAAGTAAGTATGTTGGTATTGATACGTCTGTAGTCTGGAGTCCTTTATTAGGTCTTTCGAATATGTAATTACCGACGTATAAGATAAATATTCAAATAAACATTCGATTTCTTAAGCATTTCTATTTTTTACTTTCAATATAATGTTAATTTCCTACTATTACTTGCGTTGATGTAGATTCAACTTTATAATGATGTTTAGTGGTATATCATAACTTTGAAGGAGTTAAAATGTTACTCTGCGAACAACCGCTGGGATGTTTAAATTCTAAAAAAAATTTATCATTCATAGTATTTCTTCGAATTTAAAAATTGTGGAAATTCGAAAAAACAAAACGTTTAATTACATAAAAATCTAACTTCTATCGATCCAACGATATTAAAATTAAACAAAAATAACAAATAAAATCAAGCACGAAAATAATACTTGAGAATCATGATTAGTCATATAAACTTAAAACTACGTCAGAGAGATCTTGATGAATAGGATCGATTACTGAATGATTGTTTGGACTGGTTGTATGATTCTTAAAAACATTTGATTGATTTGGCCAATTCCATAAATCAATCGCGCCTGGATTCTGGTATTGGTAATCGTCCGTAACCGATGTATGCTAATAAAAAAATGGATGTTAAATGCAAGCAATTTAAAAAAAAAAAGAAATATTACTTGTCCAAAGTCCCAAAGAGGTTGAGTTGGTATCTGTTCAGAATTCCTTGGCATATTTCTAAAAGGTACTTGTTCGGGTCGTTGAACTGGGAAAAGGTAACCGACTGGTGATTGATTTTGATTAAAGCTTGGAAGGTTTGGTGATATACGAGTAGAACTATGATTATCTCCTGTGAAATATATTTCAAAACGTGAGATAAATGTGATTAAATTATCAATCATTTTAGTTCCATTATCAACGTGTTATTTACCAATAAAACATTGCGATGAATACATATCGTTTCTAGTTTCATTGAACAGATTGTAATCTGAACCACGCGTTGTTTGGTAAACGATTTGACTAGTAGTTTGATTTACCGTTGTTGTAGGTTGTGGTTGAGTTACTCTGATAAAATAATTTTTTATATCAAATCAATCGAATATTTAAACAATTAATCGATATAAAGAAACCAAGACAGCAAATCTTACTTAGATATAATTGTATGAGTACAAACAATAAACTCAATTTCTTCGCTGTATGGATTAAGGAACGCAAATGCGTTTGCTCTGAAGGAAATCCATTGGAAATTTTTCGATCTAAATCTATGAACCATGGAAACTACTTGTCCTTTCATTTTCACAACTAATTAAAATAACTTCGATTAACGTATTGAAATAAGAATTGAAAAATTATATAAAGTGATCAAAACCTTCTTCGAAACATTTCTCTATGTGTGATTTATCCTCAGGATGAAAAAAATCAAAACAGGATTGGCCAAGTAGTTCACGAGGAGCGTATCCCAACAACGGTATCACTCTTTGATCAACAAATGTAAAACTTCCATTTATGGAATGTCTCGATATAAATTCTACAACGTGATGAATTTGCATTTCATTTAAGTATTCTTAATGAAATAACATCGAAGATGTTAAAATACATTAATTATAATCCTACCGGAATCGCTTTTTGAACCAAGTAAATCGGAAGTATCAGGTTTAGAGGCAACTTGTAGACGTCCCATAACAATGAAACAACTTGTAGGATTTTCTTTGTAAGGTGACAAAAGGGAATGCGTGAAAAAAACGAACAATTGAGTAACGCTATTTTTCACCACAACAAATGAATCATTATACTCACGAGGAGGCCAACTTTCAAAATAACCGCTGCAACGAACAACAGCGTAATCCTCTCCATTTTGCGAAGGTCCTAATGTACTACGATCTCTTGTTCGATTCACACCTGCTGTAAATTGTGGATACCAAATGCCCATTTTCATGCGACAAATAAATACTCTACGATTTTGGGCACCACGCTTTGAAGCTGGAATATGTTGAAAATTGATGGGATATTTCGATACAATATAAATAAAAACTTACATTGATTGGCATTTTTTATCTTCAATATGCCGGTTTTTAAATCCAAAATTCTACCGCAATTTGAAGGCTCGAGAGTTGAAAGCTGGTCGCGAAATTTCGCTATGTCGTCAGGATGCAAATGATTGAAAATACAACTATTAAGCCAATTCTCCTGCGAAAAAGTATTTCTCAGAGAACGAAACAAAACCGCGGTGAAATTGTATTACCTGTTTTTCGTTCAAAACATCGGTGATGGTTTGCGATACGTACATTATACGCGCGTCTTCGCACTTCACCACGAATAAAAAACCATCGGCGGCTTGTAAAATTAAGCGCTTTAGTTCTTGATTACTTAAAAACGCCGGGTTGTATTTGTCGGAGGTGATTGTCCTATTCATACCTGTATTGAATTCAAATTTAAGTATGTGATTTTCACGGTTTTTATCATTCTGAAAAAACCAATCACCTCTGACATTTTTCAAGTGTTCATTTGCTAATCTCAAAATCGTCAGTTTGTCGAGTTTTCTTGTTTGGTTGCTACATAGTGGCACCATGGAGGAAAGTTCGGTGATATATGATGACATTTTACAACGTCTTCGACGTTCTATTTCGCAATGGTTTTCTCTAGAATTAGTGCAAAATACACAAATGAAATAAAGCGGAAATAATTGGTGAAGTAGTTTGTGCATAATATTCCTTCAAAATTGAAATCAGGTAAATGAAATTACAAGATGGTATACGAATTGCAGAATGATCAGAGACAAAGGAGCAAAACAATACGAACGAAATATTGCATCGAAGATTATTAGAAAATACAATCATTAAAAGTTTATGCTTGAATTTTTCATTCCGAAGAACTGATACCTACTTACTTAGCTAGTTACCTACTTACTTACCTATATCGTTCTTTTTCTAGGTTATCGTCCTCCATCTTTACCTTCGGTATATCTGATCTATAACAATAAAATCAATTATGTGTTTTAATCTTATTAAAGATTTTATTAACAACAAATAAACTATAAAAGAGAAATAATCCCAACAGATAAATACGTAGATAATCAGTCAACGTTGTGTTTCCAACAAAACATTATTTTCGTTATCACTAAACTAGCTTTCGCGGTTCATTAAAAAAAGGAAAAAAAATCATTCTCCGATTGAAAGACAACAAAAAATCCTAAACCACCGCATCTGTCTCTTTTGTTTCCCAGAATTCTTCTATTACCGCTTGTGGAATTTTAATTTTCGTTTAGCGTTAAAAACAATCGAGTTTGGACTTCACACTTTCAAAAATACAAAGAAGGTTATTCGCATTCCCTCGTATCTAATTGGAAAACAACAAAATGTGACATTTGAAGTTATTTACTCGTTTAATAATTAGTCAATGTCGGAAACTGTATTTATAGATAGTTAAAATAATACGATATTTTGGAACTATTAGCGATCTCTTAATGAGACATATAGCATTAATTACCTATGCAAAATCAAGAATGTGATGTATAAAAATAATCTAATTTTCAATGTTTTAAACCTCGATTCGTCACTAATTAGTTAAATCGCTTTGTCGTATTTTTCGTATCGTAGATTCCAATTTTCAAATGCTATAACAAAGTAATTTTTAGATTTAAAAAAAATATATTTGTCAGCGTAATGTTGACCAGTTCTGCACCTGTTAGAGTTTTTTTTCCAAGCAAATTCTTTTTTCGTTTAGATGTGAGAAACGTTCCATTGTGCCAATATCCGGTGATTTGGAGCGGAATAATAAAATCGATGTTTTTCGGACCTTTTCACAACATTTAAGTGGTTACATTTACGTCACCGCTTTGTTTAAACATGTTTCTGAAAATGGTAATGTCTCTTTTTTCCCTCTTTAGTTGAAACTTGGAAGATAGGTTGTTATTGTCTGCTAAGAACCGTTTTACCTTAACGATAATGAAGAGAATACCAACGAGATGGTGCAAATAAAATTATTTGAGATTTGAAGAATTTCTCCGTGAAAAATTTGTACGTTTTTTGTGTACTTAGCTCAACGTTATGTTGGAAATACTCGAAAATACTAAGTGTTTTTTAGACCTAGACTGCGGAAAAAATTTATTTGAATAACCCTCTACTTACCTTTGTACAAAAATTAGACACAATTATGAATTAGATGACTACTAATAACATGAAAATATCCTCGGTTTGTAACAGCCCTGATAACACGCTGTATCGTATCAATTCGAACACCACGCAACAAGCTAATGATTACGAAACCAGTTCACCACAATGTGCTACTATTAACTAACCTGCGTTAACCCTAACAAACCTTCTCGACAGCACATGTCTTCGGTGTGAAATGGAGGGGATGGAGAATCATGGGCAGTAAAAGAAAGTTCTGAGGAGTTTCGAACATGTCGTTTCAGAAAATTCGCCAACTACGGGAGTAATTTGGAAGGTGGTATTTTTTGGACTATCTAGTACTAGAACCTGCTATTAACTGTTATAAATTTGTTTAATACTGTATTGCACTTTTAGTGCAAATTTTAGCATTCTTCTTCGTAAAGAATTTAAATTTTTTCCAAGTTTTTATGAGACATATTTTGTTTACTTTTCAATTTTTTTTTCAAATTTATATTTTTCATGTTTTAAGATACTGACGTTTTTTTGTTTGTTAGCTCCGATAGTTTAATGGCTTTATTTTTCTAATGAATATGTAGTGGATTTATCATGAACTTATGAAGAATAATAAATCTCAAATCATTCCGAATTTTAATTCGCTAAAACAAAAAAATTAAAACACAATTGGTACTTCGGTTAAAATCTAAGAAATTACAACTCTCGTTACAACGCCAACGTCAGCGAAACAATGTGATATGATAATCATTTGGTTACTGATAAGAATCTCTATCCCTGTAAATTGTCAATATAACATTCACAAATCAAAATTAAAATATCGAATTTTCAAATGAACAAATTAGATAATCGTTTTACCCTGGAAATACTTGGAGGCCAAAATGAAATCGTTGTTCCAGGTAGTGAATCTTGGTTCTTTTCGTTATACTTTTGATTAACCTTTTGCACCAGCGATTTACGCAAATAATCGGGATCTCTTTGTAAATCGTTTATGGAAGCGAATGAAACGGTGACTTTGTTCTGAAAGTAAAAAAAAAACGACTTAAATATCTATAATACCTTGAAAGAAGTATTATAAAATATCACTACCATTAAATTCAAAGGATTTGGAATACCAGACAAAGAAGGTAAATACTGTGACAAAGCGGGCATAAGTAATGACAAATAAGAGAAATTCTTATCGGCTACATCGAACATTCTACGATTTTCGGCATCTTCCTCGTCTTCATCGTCATCGTCATCATCATCGGAATCCGAATCGTCATCGTCGGCTTCGTCGCTATCGTCTTTTTTAGGTTTTCTGTTTTTCAATGCGTCCATCATACGTTTTTCGTCAGGATCGACAATCTCGTCTGGATCTTCCTTCTGACAAAACGGTTTTATTTTATTTACATCGAGTATTTCGAAGTAATGTTATATACCTCGTGACCGATGCCGTTATCAGTGTCTGTGTCGTTTCCATCGGTCAAGTCTCCGTTGCCGTCGTCGTCGTCATCATCGTCGTCATCGTCGTCATCATCGTCATCTTCGTTGCTATCGCCGCCGGCGTGTTTTTTTTGTTCATCCTTTGATTAAAAATGTATAAGATGGATGAATATTTTACTTTTATGTGTTCTTTTTACATGGTACGAGTATTTATTATTTATGATTATGAAGATAGGACTTTTCAGGGTAAACTATAAATTGTGTATTTTATGTTACGAATTTACCTTTGCACCATAGTTTCCGATATCGCGTACCTAAATTGACATTAAATTCAAATACAGTAATTTAAAACCTCTTTTTGTGATAAAATGAAAAAATCGTTTTTAAACGTAATTTTTCGATCGTTGTATTTCTTTTTTAAATATTTGTTCAGTTTGATACTCACATCGTAAAAGGTTTCATCATTAAAAGGGGAAAATGGCTGTAACGAGTATATAAAAATTAATCATTCCAATAAAAATCGATTAAAACATCGCGAAGGATAATTCAAAATCCTTAATTTTTTTACAAGGAACAGAAAATTACTAAACCAAAAGATGTGATATTTGCTGATTAATTCATGAACTTGCCAACAGCTTTAGTTTTTAAACTTGACAAATCTCAGGATGAATTTTGGATAATTAAAAATTAGGTACAAGGTAGCTGACTTACTGGAGAATGATCATGATTTTTCTCATTATGATGATGATGATTCGGATGAGCTTCGCGATCGGGTTTTTTCTGATCTTCGTTCCAAAACCAAGTCTAAATAATGAATTGTGTAAAATTATATAAATAATAAAATGTTTAATTGAAATATTATTTTGAAAACATCATCGTTACCGGAAACATTCCGCCTGAATCGGATGTATTCCCTTTTTCTGGTTCCTGAAATGTTCAAGATGCATTTATAGATGAATTAGTGAATATAATGAAATCAAGTCAAAGATGATGAACGATTAGAAAACAAAAAATAACTTTAGAATGTTTCGAAGGATGCGAATCATGATGATGTTCTTCCGGATTTTCAGATTCTTCTTCAGATTCCTAATTCACAATCAATTATCAGTTACATTTCGTTTATGTATCGATTACTAATAACTTGAATAGCTAATTAAAAAAATACTAAAACAAACCTCGGAATCTTTTTTATGAGTTGTAGGATGATTATCCTTCTTATTGTTGAAAAACCAATCCTGAAAAATTAAATAATTCTTCAATGTAAATAAACTAGTTAACTTTTTAGCAAATACAACTTAATTACGGTACCGGAATAATTCCCTCTTCCTTCGAAGCACCTCCTTTTCCATGCTTCATAAAATACGAAAAATATTATTCCATTTATGAAAATGAATTCGCACAACAAATAATACTTACTTTATGCTCTGTGGGCGAGTGCGAACCGTGATGCTCTGGATTTCCAGTCCCATGGGAGTTATGATGTTCAGGACTCGTTGCTTCTTGCGAATCGTCTTGATGTTCTTGACTATTAGATTCGTCGTATTTTGGCAGCTTTTCCTGAAAATTGATTTATACAGATGTGAAAAATACCGATATTTTCAAATATATGGTTTAAATTACCTTAGATTCTTCTTTATGAGGTTCTGGTTTTTGCTCATCCTTATGATTCCACGACCAATCCTGCAAAATTATAATGGTGAAAATATGCTCAACACGATGAAAAATTAACAAAAAATCGTACAGGGAATTTCCAAGTAGGATGTGGCAAATAATCATCTTGTTTCTAAAAAAAATAAAAAATTCATAAAATGTTGCAAATTGTATTACAAAATGTAAATCTTTTAAATAATCAAAAGTTGATCAAAATTTTTTTTATATTAAAAAATCTTTGTTATTCGCATAAACTTACCGGTTTCTCGTCTTTTTTTTCACTTTCTGATGTATCTTTCAATTCTTCCTAAAACATGTTTAAAAGTACAACGTAATTGATAGGTCTAAACTCATAATTTATAAAGAAGAAAATATAACTAAATTCTATGTTGATTAATAATGAAAATTTTTTTAATACTAGAAAGTAAATAATTAACCTCAGATTCTGCCTTCTGTTCTGCAGCGAATGGATTCTCAAATGGATTTTTGAACGGGTTATTGAAGCTATGAACAGGAAAATGCTAAAAAAAAGTAATTCGTTATATTATCCATTCAAAACTGGAAACCTTCGTAGACACATTGATGCCCCAAATACCTGCACATCCTTATGATGAATTTAAACTCAAAAATTAGATAAGTATACTCACATCGGTATTAGAATCATCGTCACTTTTGAATGGATCTTTAAAAGGGTCTTTAAACGGTGAACTAAAGTCGAATGTTGGCCAATGCTAAATATCGCATTTTTGGATAAAAATTAACTATGTAATTAATGCAATACAAAATAGACTAGCTTATGTATTTAGGTATTTCGATATAAATGAAAAATTACCTCATTAATGTTTCAACTTACCGATTTTTTTTCTGGATCCGCAAGTTTTTCCGCTTCATTATTCAAATTTTTCTAGACAAAATGAATTAATTTACTTACGCCATTTATAATTATAATATCAGAATAATTTACCTCCAAATCTTCTAATTCCGATTCAGGATTTTCGTTTTTCTTACCCCAAGACGGTAATTTAAAATTCTTCGTAAAAAAAATTATTTAAAAACAAGTATTCGACAAAAAAACTCATGATAAATTACATAGGTAGGTACCTACTTTCAAGTGATCTGCGACTTGTCCAAACTTTTTGCCAATTTCATTCTGAAACATTTTGTACAAAAACAAAGTAATTTGAAATCGTGGTAATAAAAAAAATCATGGCTGGGGTAGTTACTTACCGGGTTGAATCCACTTGAAACGGGTTTCTCTGGATTTTTATTCGTCTAAAAATGATACAAAATTCGGCATATGAAATGAGATAATATTTTCTAACATCTTAAAATTACAACTTGAGAGAAATTGCGACAGGCACAAATGAAAAACTTACCTCCAGATCTTGCAATTCTGATTCAGGATTTTCATTTTTCTTACCCCAAGATGGTAATTTAAAATTCTTCGTAAAAAAATTATTTAAAGACAAGTATTCGACAAAAAAACTCATGATAAATTAAATATGTAGATTGGTACCTACTTTTAAATGATCTGCGACTTGTCCGAACTTTTTACCGATTTCGTTCTGAAACATTTTGTACAAAAACAAAGTAATTTGAAATCGTGGTAATAAAAAAAATCATGGCTGGGGTAATTACCGGGTTGAATCCACTAGAAGCGGGTTTCTCTGGATTTTTATTCGTCTAAAAATGATACAAAACTCGGCATATGAAATAAGGTAATATTTTCTACCGTCTTAAAATTACAACTTGAAAGAAACTGCGACAAGGCACAAATGAAAAACTTACCTCCACATCTTGCAATTCTGATTCAGGATTTTCGTTTTTCTTACCCCAAGACGGTAATTTAAAATTCTTCGTAAAAAAAATTATTTAAAGACAAGTATTCGACAAAAAAACTCATGATAAATTACATAGGTAGGTAAGGTACCTACTTTCAAATTATCTGCGACTTGTCCGAACTTTTTACCGATTTCGTTCTGAAACATTTTGTACAAAAACAAAGTAATTTGAAATCGTGGAAATAAAAAAAACATGGTTGGGGTAATTACCGGGTTGAATCCACTTGATGCGGGTTTCTCTGGATTATTATTCGTCTAAAAATGATACAAAACTCGGCATATAAAATAAGGTAATATTTTCTAACGTCTTAAAATTACAACTTGAGAGAAACTGCGACAGGCACAAATGAAAAACTTACCTCCAGATCTTGCAATTCTGATTCAGGATTTTCATTTTTCTTACCCCAAGATGGTAATTTAAAATTCTTCGTAAAAGAAATTATTTAAAAACAAGTATTCGACAAAAATACTCATGATAAATTACATAGGTAGGTACCTACTTTCAAATGATCTGCGACTTGTCCGAACTTTTTACCGATTTCGTTCTAAAATATTTTGAACAGAAACAATGTGATTCGAAATATTAATTATAAGAAAAAACACCACTACAATAATTTACCGGGTTAAATCCACTTGAACCGTGTTTCTCTGGATTTTTACTTGCCTAAAAATAACACAAAATTAACACCTCGAAAGCATAACTTTATAGAAGCCACGATGTTACAGTAACTTTACCTCTTGCGGTGATTCCTGTAAATCAACAAATTAATTATACAAAATTTGAAATTTTCAACTAATTAATTCAATTTTTCATACTTCACTTCCAAATAAAGCAGAAACGCCATCCAACGGATCGTCATGTTTTGAATCATGATCCTTATTGGGTGACTCCGAATCGTGATTTTTCATCCATGGATATTTATAATTCTTTTAAAAAATGCGTTACCGTTGTATTATTTTTTTACAATAAAAAATTTGAAATTACATACTTTTAAATGATCCACAGTTTGTCCAAATTTTTCAACCTGAGTTGCATAAAAATTTTACATAAATCACGAAAAACATCAAATTACATAATTACTCACTGGATTAAATCCCTTCGATCCTTGTTGCTTCTCAGGACTCGAATTTTCCTGTAAATCATTAAATCGTACAAAATTATAAAATTGCGAATTATGAAAAGCCAATTGTTTTATTATACTTCATCGCCAAACAAAGCGGAAACGCCATCTACATCATCGTATTTCGAATCTTCATTTTTCTTTTTCCATGGGTAATTGTAGTTCTTAAAAAGAATTATTAGTAATAATTTAATCATTTTTTAGACGAAAGATTTTAAATCGTGAAAAACGTACTTTGATATTATTTACAACTTCGCCAAGTTTTTCGCCTATTTTATTCTACAAGACAAAAAAATTAATATTTATAAAAATACGAAAAATTACAAAAAAGCTATTTTGGGGAAAATGCTAAAAAAATTTATTGCATTTAAGCCGGATAGTTGTTTTTCTGAATTTGTATTTTCCTGAAATCATGTACAAGCATAAAAAGTACATAATATGGATTTAAGTATGAATGATAAATGTATAAATAGCTAAAAATCCACTTCTCTGGAGAAAAAATCATTAACAAATAAATTGCTTACTTTTCCTCCGTCATCGTTGGAGTATTTCTAAAAAATGCAGTCGAATATTACATACTATCTCAAAAACATCTAAATTGGAGTGAAAATTGATGTAATTTTACTCACGGGTATGTTAAAACCACTTGAATATGGATCTACCCACGAGGTCTGAAATGGAGTTTAAAAAATATATATAAGACGAGATGACTTAAAAAATTACATTTTAAGGTTTACACTTCATATTTTATAATTAAAAATAAAATATTGACTGACTATGGTGGTATATTACTAACCGGTAACTTATCTTTAAGACCTGAAAGTGAATCTGATGAAGGCTTAAGCTTGTTTTTCCCAAAATTTAGTAGCTTATCCAATGCTGATTCCTATAAAACATGAAATTAATCCTCCAGTAATTTAAAAAAATGTAATTTAATTTGAATAATTACTTTATTAGGTTTCGTTTCATCTTCCGGCTTAGGTTGTTCCTGAACAAATTTTTCAATGCAAAAATAAAAAATTTAATTTTAAAAATGAAATCCAATTTTGAGAAAATTTTTAATTTATATTTATCGTAAACACTCACCGGTAAAAATGATTGAAATTTCGATATTTCATCTTTCAATGGCGGAAAGAGCTATGACAAGATGAAAAAAAATTATAATCTGTTCGAAATAAAAAAGACATTACGTCACATTTAATTATGCGCGTATTGGTTCTTGCGAGAGATGGGGACTATTTGTAAACTATACGTCTTTCAACCCCTTTTGTTACAACTCATCCAAATAAATATGACGTCATGAATTTCTTATTTTACGTCACATCGGAATGGCCTCTTTTCCCACGCAATTCATTGGCTGAAATTTTGTCATGTTGAATAATCGACAATATTAATAAACAATCTTATCCGAAATTATCATCAGTAAAAATATCGCGAGAAAATTAGCAGTAATTGTAATTCTTTCGAAAGTAAAGTTCACTATAACTGATCAAAATTTTCAAAAACGTTGAATTGATAAAAATCTCATCGACGTTGGTAAATTTTTAAAATTTCACTCTTGATAAAAATTCAAAATTTATTCCTCAGTATCCACAATACGACTAAAAAATCACTCGGGATTACAAAATTTATACGTATTTTACCGTCAGCTTTTGATATTATGAATATAAGCAACCTAAGACGAGAAAGACCATCATTTCAAAGGCAAAATGAAGTCGTGCAATCGGATCTACCAGCGCATTGCCGTCCAACCCCAGCCTCAGGTTTAAGCCCAAGCAACCACAGCTGGATTTGGACATTGATCAAATATATCTTACTACTTTGCGTGATCTCTGGTATCATATTTATATCATTTAAATGGTGTATGCCTCATATGCGTAAATCTCGTCAGGGATATTTCGGACATACGAAGATATTCGGTTATTTATCGTCTCTATTCGTCAAATTGCTGATGATAATGAAATGCTTCAAGTGCGGCATTTTGTATCGCGGGAAATTGAAGAAATTCGCGGATAGAAATGTAAAAAAGAGGTTGAGATCGCTCCGTTCCATGTGTCAAATAAGTCTGTTGACATCGAAACTTCGAAACGCTTTCATCAAAATTTTCACCAAATGTAACGACGACGCGGATGAAAACAATATAGTATTAAATTTATTCGGTATTATTGAAGTACGTAAAAATGGTAATATTATTCAACCGGCGCCTCCTTTGCAGAAGATCGTCAAAACGCAAGAATCATTGCGACCTTGCAGAGATCGTCTGACGGTGTCTTCGTACGATAGATTGAAAGATGTATTCAAACGATGGAACGATATCATGGATTTAATGTATTCGATTTAGAAATCTATTTGTCACGCGATCGTATGTATGAATAAATTTATTGGAAAATTCTCAATGTTGACTTACCTTGTTACCTTGAGATTGGCTGAGAAAATGATCGAGATCAAATTTATCATGCTAGAAAATAATTAAATATTAGATAAAAGTTATGATAAACGTTATGGTAGATTTGCTGGTTTTTGTTTAAATGGAGTCGTAATTTCGTATAAGTTACAGTATACGTGATACGTCAGATTGCGTTTTCTCTCTGTCACAATCAACGTTATTCAAATACGTAATTTGCGTTTAGGTATTAATCGATTGTGAAATAACTTGCGTTAATTTTCCATTCGAATTCTATAATGATTTATAATCAACCATAAATCAAATGTACTTGCCAAGTCGATTATACCAGATCCAGGGATAGTCATAGACTGAAAAATGAACGTTTTTGAAATTAAAATCACGTTAATTATGCGTCATTTTCATTAAATATCATGAATTAATTAGTGTACCCAGTGATAATGCAAATATAGGTAAATATAAAGTAAGCAAGTCGAACATACCTTTGCCCCGAAGAAGAAAATCCCAAAAGTATAAACCAATTTAAAAATCATCCCGGATACGAAACACTGACATAGTTTTCGAGCAATGAATTAAAACTGCAACGTAAAATACTCACTTTCTATACAAATCGCACCTTCGACGTTCGTATCAAATTAATTACTACAATGTCGTTCAAATATTTGCTGAGAATTTTTGAATTTATATGAGATAGCATTCAGCATGGGATAATTTGAAAAAAACACTTGTCGCTTGATACGTAGCTATAATGATGCAAGAGCAATTACAACGTAAGGAATACATACCTATACGTTATTAATTACGTAGACAGTAATTAGTGATGGGTAGAGAATGAATGTACATCAATCATTTTTTTTAGTAAAAAAAAAATTGTACTCAAAGTACTGATCACTATTGAACAGTATATTTTATTTGACAGAAGTAATCTTTTTTTAAGAACAGAAATATGGGTAGGATCTGTGGGGTGTTTAAATCAACTACCCAAGTGCCTACATAAATGTAGCGAAGCAGTAGGTACAGAAAGGTATATAATACATAATTTCACTTCATGAAGGAAGGTAGGTAGATAGGTACTAGGTAAGTAAGTAAGTAAGTAGGTAGGTAGATAAGTATATAACTGAGTACCTAGCTACTCAATATGGACCTTCTGATAACTAAACTATCGAAAGTGGTTAACTAGTAAATTACATCTGGAAAAATAGAAATCGATGATATAAAGCACACGTTACATTTCTTGACTCGTACCAAAATAAAACAAAACGATAACTAAATAATTCTATATCGATGTAAAATTGATAACATTGCATATTTATGTTCTCACCGCGAAAATTTCGAAACCACAGAAATTCATTATCATATCACTTTACCAAACTATGTATAAGTAGTCACTCATTAAAATGGAGGAACGCCAACGCAACTTCTGTTGAACAGGCTAGTTACATTTACAGAAATAAAATTTCTGAAAAAATATAACATCGCATTCAATTCTGCAATGAAGCATTTTAATATTAATTCAAACTCTTTTTTAATAAACATTAAAAGAAAGTCATAGGATTACAACTTGATTACGTTTATCAGCAATTTCGGTCACGAACCAACTTGAAAGTATAACTTGGAGAAATGGAATTGTAACAATATAATCAAGTACATCGAAGAATTACTAATTATCTGAAAAATATAGTCGATTTCATCATTTATCCAAATTATTGGCAATATTTTTATACGAGTATAATAGCGTTTTTTTTCTCACTTGATATACCACAGTATAATCCAATGTAAAGAATCCGCAAGCGGAAAATTTTATTTTATCGTTGAAAATTTGTCTCGAAAAATATTTCAGCTGGAAATAAACGTTTTAAAAAATGTAATGTCATCATTATGCAAGTATTTACGACTTCAGTTATGATAATATTTTCTATTTAAATACTCACAAATTTATTTATCTGTTCAGAATTCACTTCTAAACGTAGTTTTTCAATGATACAAATGGTGTTTTCGCTCTATAAAAAAAAGAGATGAAAACAATCAGATGTAGTGAAGGAAAGAAAACGAAAATGAAAGAGATATTTCATAAAATTGAATTTACTATTTTCGATATAGACAGTTAGACACAGACAGATGTTGACGTACATTGTAATATTCTACGAGAAATTCATTTTTAAACGACCCATCACCCAACTCGAACAATAATACTGATAAGAGATAACAAATTAAAAGCCCATTAGCAATAAAATTTGTATACAATTTTTCCAAAAAAAAAAACTAATAGTCTAAAACCCAAAATAAGTACATACAATTATTTGAAACTTCTGCAAACAAATGCTTTGTTGTGTTGAACGAAAGGAAACGAAAAAATCCGATGTTAAACGAACACATAATAAGCCGGTTACCGGCTTTTCTCGCCAACGAATTTGCCGAAATTAAATTACATATTACCGGAATTGCCTAAATATCGCGATACTTTGAACTAATGACAATTAATCATCTCACCTCTTCTATTGTACAATCAATATTCCTCAGTGCAAAAATATACAAAGTGAAGTACACAGATATCCAAAATGCTCCATATATATTAAACACGATAATTTCCCATTGAAAATCAGCCAGTGTAACTGAACCTTTATAATTGAAATTCCTAGTAATTAAAAAAAACACATACGATGTAACCATCGAGGCAAAGTACAGCAAGGCGAAACAAATTTGCCACTTATATAGGCAATTCAATAACTTGAAAATTTTCTTGAGAGAATGATGTGCCCCAAACATAATTTTAAAGCGATGAATGTCATAATCATGATCGGTTTCTGAACTCGATTGTAACTTTTTACACGTCGTGGTCAATTCTTTGTTAATAGCTGCAAAATATACCCGAACGATGTTCAGAATTATCAAAAAATATGATACATCAGTCCAAGTAATCAATCGAGCTGAATAATGCAATATCATAACCATTATTTTCCTCTTTGGTTCGCAAATGGATAAAGAAAATGAATCAAAAATGAAACAACACGATATCAATATAAACTTGAATCGTAGAATACGTTGTACACGAAGAAGTTTTAGAAAATCAACGTTGAAAAATTCCAAAGATAAAATTTCAATTTTAAATAATTCGGTGTTGATTTTGGATTTTTTTCTATGATGAAATACACCAACGGTGATTGAGGATATCGCGCAGAAAGTCTCAGATCCAAATGCACAAAATAATGCCACATTTGTGTATAAATTCCGTTTGTTGTCCATTATATTCATATTCGTTATAATTTTATAATTAACAGTAAATTGTGTTAAAAGATAAAATAAAATAAGAACGGAATAACACATTTGCATAATACATTTCATACTAGCATCCAACTCAGTTGTATTTAGAGCAAAAAACCGAAGAATTTTTGAAACGGAAGACAACAGTGAAGGTAAACTTGGTCGGTTTCTCATGCTTCAAAGCAACACTTTTAATTATAAAATACGCGGTGCTACTAAATAAATGATACGTTGACAGTTAAGGTGAAAATGGTTTAATGAAAAATATACCACTTGACCATGAAAATGGACAGCGATATCTACTTACAAAACTTATATCGAACTTCGAAGCATCATTAAAAATTAAAAATTACATCCTTCATGATAAAAACACCTTTAGATTGGTTTGATTTTGAAATGTAATCCAATTAAAGAAAACACCAAACATTTCAAATCTTGAACAAGATAATAGAAACAACGTAATCCTTCTGGATCTTTAGTATGATTTATATCGACAAGAGAACCGATCTTCGAGGTGGTAAATGAAATATGTTCGTCGCCGATAACGATTTCCAATTCTTGACGCCCAACTCTGTCTGGATTTGGCCATAAAGTATCATCTTCTTGCATAATCTCACTTTCTTGAATAACTCTTTTCAATTCATCGGTGACTATGGTATGTACATAAGCTTCTTTACGGATAATTGTGTCATTTTTATAATTACTGTTGTTGGCGTATCGCAGCTTGCCATCCGGTCTGAATTCGAATTCAAGAAACTCGTGTCCGAATTTACCTTTGTGTCCAACGTAATACCTCAAGTAGAAGTCCGTCATGTTGCAGTTGAGATAATTACACAATTTCACACAATATAAACTTAATCTTTGTGTTTAAAACGAAATAACTAGAAATAAATAAATTCACTTCGTTTACTTCATTTTCGGCATCAGTTTAGCTTTCGACATCTACACGCGGTAGTTTATTCGGTTTTTATAGCGTCACCATGGGAAACGTAAGTTGGTAGTGCCACAACTTTCTGAGAAATATTGTTTACAGTGTTGTTACAACGCCAGACTTTTTCGTTAGTTTAACAGTGCATGCAATGTTGATGAATTAAAAAAATAAAAAATTATAAAATTAATTATGAGAAAAACTAAAATTGGGATGATTTTCTGGAGATTTGTGAGCAAATATTTAATTATTATAGTTCGTTCAAATTTATCGTTTATCCATATTATATTAGGAAAAATAAACGAATATTGATTAGGTAATCAACAAGTACTAAACATTATTTATAATTAGCCCACTTATCCACAAACAAGTTTGGTTATGATTTTAAAAAGATCGAGAAAAGGAGAAAACTACATCGAAGTTTTTCATGAATCGCGATTAATTATGCATTATAAATTAAAAATTTTGAAAAAGAATAAATGCTTAAAACACCACTAAAGCAATATCCGAGTAGTTCCAATAAAATAAATTAGAAACAACAACCGAAGTTAACCGTGCTTATATCATACCGAAAGAATATGTACTAAAGTAAGCTAATCTTACCTGTTTAGCGGTGTTGACCATATCTTTAAGAACGGTTAAAACTAAAATGATGTATAACGAAACCCGCGACAGCATATATATATTAAACGCAAACCATGCGTCATCGATATGAAATGATGGAAAAGAAAAAACCATGGCGTTTTGCGTAATAAGGAAAAAAACATAAGTAGTCATAGTAGATACTGCGTAAAAATAAAAAAGGCCGAATTGTATCTTATACAGATTGCTCTGTTTTTGACATATTCGTCTTAAACGTTCATGCACTTGACTAATTATTCTGAATGAATACAGATTATGCTTAGGTAAACTTTTCTTTATCGTCATCAATTCATTATTTATAGAAATAAAATTAAGCCTGATAATTTTTAGAATAATTAGAAAGTGATACATATCAGTCCAAGCGACAAATCTAGCAGAATAATGCATCATCACAATCCCGCGAGTACCTTTAGGTTCATATTTTCTCAAAAATATCAAATCCATTAATAAAGTTCCAATAAGAAAAGAAAAAAACCTAGAAAACATTTTTAATCCAGTAAACCTGGACGAAATCATTTCACCAGTTTCGCTTTTCGACCAATTATCTTTTAGCTTTATTAATTCTCGACAAACTTCAATTTTTTTTTTATATTGAAATAAACCAATCCAGATGGAAAATAAAGCGCATAATGTTTCTAACGCGAATGAAATAACTGCGGAAATAGCCCTGGCGATTGTGAATTTCTGAATTTCTATTAAATTTCTTATCATTTCTGAGATATTTACAGAAAATTGTATCGTTATGCAAAAAAATATCAGCATGGAATAAGCAAACCAAGAGTAACGCTTTAATTCAGCTTCTATATCGTATGTATTTAATGCAAAAAATCGAAGTAAATTTGAGATTTGGATGATTCCGTCGCGAAAATTTTGTGCTTCTTGTTTCGTCATGGTTAGGAAACTAAATACATTACTGTTTTATGTATTCAAAAAACACGTAAATTTCACAACACACACTTTGAAGATATTTAATAACTGTTTAATAAAAGGTATCTAGGTTATCAAAAAAATCATGTACATACTTCATTAAATATTTTCAATAATTTTTTCAAAGCAATGAGTACTTGGTACTTACCTAACTTTTCATACTACACTTTATAATGAACGGTTTGTTAATTAAAAAAATAAAAACGAACCTTTTAACGAAAATGTACACTTGGTGTTGATACCTATTCCGAAGTTGGTACTTGATTTCGTCATGTCATCAAGTACTTTTTTTAAATTGTTTAGGTAAAACTGTTAAATTGTTTTCGCACATAACGTTCAGAATAAAACATTAGTTCCTCATTTTGATTAAAATTCTTCAAAGTTGAGAGGTAAAAGGGTCTGTTCCAAATCTTGTGATAAAATGATAGATTCGAAATTAAGATATAGAAGAAACCGGTAGCATTCAACTATGAATTCGCAACAATACCAATGTCCATTTACTTATGTGTGTGTACTTCTGACCAAACGATCAAAAATTAACTTAACCAAGCGCAGAATGAATCGGTGTTTAGAATTTCAGAGTATCTATTCGTCATTGGTTTCATGTATTTTCTTGTTGGAATATTATGAAGTTAATAGGTACATACCTACTTTGATACTAAGCCAAGTGATGAAGGAAAAAATGTTCATGATTTAATCCCTAAACATCTTTTCTTTATTTGAACAACCTTCAAATTCATGAAATTTGAAGTTATCAATGAATGTACGATAATAACTATCCATAAATACTTTATATTAAATGATTTCATTACATGATAATAAATAATACATAGGACATAAAAATACATCTAAATTATTATTTTCAAGAAGTTCAGTCGTAATTCGAGTTTTTATTAATAATTGATTAATTATTGATAATTTTAACATGAAGTTTTGAGAAATGAAATTGTAATAAGATGATGAGATACATGGAAGAGCTACTGATAACCTGAAATAAACAAAATGAAAAAAATTACCGCAAAATTCAAACAATTTAAGAACGATTCTATTTACTTGATAGATCAAAGTGAAATCCAATGGGAAAAATCCGCAAGCGCTGAATTCAATTTTATCATCATAAATTTGTCTTGAAAATATTTTCAGCTGAATAAATTGATACAATTAGTTACAAACGGTATTTAATCACGAAACTGATAAGTTCATTTTGCCAACTTACGAATCTATTTAAATATTGTTGATCAACCTCGAGTTGCAATTTTTGAATCAATTCGATCGTGTTGTTTCCCTGCAACATGAAAATAAAAAATTAATATCATCTAATTTCATACAAACCGTGTTAACGAAGTTTAATTTCACCTCATCTTTAGTACAAACGATACAATCAATGATACAATAAGTTAGAAAAAAATTCACTACAACCCAAAAAAGAAAATAACAATTGAATACGATAAAAGGAGGTTCTTTGGTTAAATGAACGAAATACGAAACGTATCTAGTATAAAGAAAATATAAATAAGTGGTAATTGCCGATATCAGAAACACAATTAACAAACTAAGCTGTATTTGATAAACGTTAATATGCAATTTGCAAATATTCCTTAAAATTGAATGTATCTTCATTAAAGTCCGAACGCTATATTCGTGTTGCCAAGCCATCATTTTATCGTGAAATATCCCCTTTATTCTACAAATCTCATAATTTATTAATTTAAAGTGTTCACGTACGATTTTCAAGATAGCCAAAAAAAAGCAAACATCAGTCCACAAGATGAATCTACTCGAATAATGCATTATTATAATGCTCCTAGTTTTGGCAGGCTCGTAACGCGATAAATATACGAATTCGAATAAAATGCAACAACAAGCTGTCATGAATATACCAATAAAAGGCAAAAACCAATTAACCCTCGAGTATTTTGGACGAATATCTAAGCTCGACAAATGATCTTCGACTTTTAGTATTTTTTTGATTATTTGTATTTTTTTCTCGTATTTAACAACGCTTATCAGTAACGAGCAAAATGCACCTAGAGTTTCGGAACCGAAAAACACGCAAAGAGCGACTGTCTTCAAGAGTTCAGTTTGGTTGAAAGTTCGAACGAATATTAAATGTATAAGATTTACGAAAAATTGTCCTATTAAGTAGACGATTAATATGAACGAATAAATTTTATGAAATATCGCGGTTGGTTTGCTTTTCAAAGAATACGCACTCAGACCTACGAATTGAGTTGTTCTCAAAATTGGCATTAAAATTACGCGAATGTTTTGATTGGTTTGAAACATGATAACGTAATGGAATTTTTTCATAGTTGCGAATCATACGAAGAATATCAATTTTAGTAACATCGATGACGTCATTTCGTTCGTTAATGTCAATTAAAATATGTTAATGATCGAAGCTGATACAATTGACAGGATTATGGCTGAAGTGTTGTTGATTTAGCTGCGACGTAAATCTTACCCACGCCTCTGGTAATAAGATATGCAATATTATTAACCTGTGTAATATTTACGGCGAATTGATTAGACAATTATAATAACAAAGCGGAGTAACGATTTGCAAAAATGTAGGTGTTCAAGTTTTATACTATAAATTATAATATTTTGTTTGAAATTAGAAACGCAACGAATAGATTTTGATTTAAATAGGTACTTTACCTCATCAGCAACATTTGTGATAATTTTCAATATGAAACAGCTAAATAAGTAATAAAACGTAGTCCACGTTCCGTAGTATATATATCCAACCATCACAAATATATCATCTTTTAACACGAAATAAATAACGCTACAAACAATAATTAAATACACTAAAGTGGTGGTAACAGCCATCAAAAAATACGCCAACCAAAGCAACTGTAAACTATACGTGTCATTATGAATCTTACAAATATTCCTCAATAATTTATGCATTTTATTCAGCTGCTTAATTTTCGTGTAATTTTCGTATTCCAGGTTATTTTGAAATTTACCTAACACGGCGATCTCGTTATTTATGCATTTAAAATGTAAACGGACAATTTTCAAAATCGCCAAAAAATAAAACATATCGAACCACGAAACTAATCTAGCCGAATATCTCATCATCAACACGCTTCGTATACGAGGCGGATCGTAATTAACTTGAATAAAAACATCGCTAGCTATGAAAAATAAAAAAGCGCTGATAAAACCGAAAAAACGCCAATACCAATGAAATTTCGAATAGTTACTATACGCGTGTAATTTCAACGAATACAAGTCGTTTTCCATTTTGAATAATTTCAAAATAACTTTCTTTTTTTTATCGTACATTCTTAAAGTAGCAAATAATGAAAAAAAAGCAACCAACATTTCAGCCAAACTAGCTGTGATTAAACTGAGAAACATGGCGAATCCGGAATCTCTTTGATTGAGCGACATTAATAAATCGGTAACATTAAAGAGGTACTGTATTACTAAATAAATCATCAACGAGAACGTGTAGTATGACCATATTGAAGATTTTTGCAAAGAATCTCCTCGAAATGTATTTAAACCTACAATTCGTAAAACACTTAACATGGAAAATAGTAAAACACGTAAGTTTTGAGTCATTTCGCAATAAAAAAAAAAAGTTACGGAAATTTACTTCGGTTAAGTAACAAATAATGGTTGAAGCTTCGACTGAAATTTTTTTTAATTGTTTATTTACGATGTCATTTTGAAATTTTATAGTGATCACTTTGTAGTGATAGTAACGGTGAAGCGAAATGTAAACATTGTAACGTATGAATCATCTTATTAATTTTAATGATCAAATTGACTCTTTCGCCACTCGATGTTCATAAATTTTCTGCAACGTTTTGCTTATCAAATTAAATTTAATTACATAAAAAACACGTAAGTAAATAATTAATAACTTAAATTAAGAATGGTGTGTGGGGGGAAGGTTTAAAATGCAATGGCCAATACTACTAATTTAAGCTACATATGATCTACAGAAATTTAACACAACCAAACTACACTTGCTATTCTGATCTATCAAATTCATTTGAAACTTGTAAACAAAAAAAATACTTGTATCTACTTCAAACTGTACGTTACCTCATCAGCAACATTTGCGATAACTTTCAGCATGAAATAGCTAAGTAGATGATAAAGCATAGTCCAAGTGCTACAATACACATACCCAGCCATTAGAGGTATATTATCTTTCAATACGAAATATATGATGCTGCAAACTATCATCATGTACACAAACGTTGTCGTAATGGTCATTAAATAATACGATAACCAAAGCATTTGCATACTATGCGTGTCATTATGAATCTTACAAATACTTCTTAAAGATTTATGCATTTTATTTAGCTTCTTTATTTTGGAATAATTTTCATATTCTAGATTATTCTGATATTTATTCATCGACGTAATTTCATCATTTACGTTCGCAAGGTATAATCGAATAATTCTTAAAATTGCTAAAAAATAAAACGTATCAAACCACGATACCAATCGAGCGGAATATTTCATCATTAACAAAGTTCGGAAGCGAACCGGATCGTAAGTCTTTTGTACGAAAAAATCAGTAACGAAAGACATTACGAAGCTTACGATAAATATTGAAATACGCGAGTACCAACGAAATTTCGAATAATTACATCCATGCAAATTTAACAAACTTAAATTATCTTCGATTTTGAATAATTTCAAAATAACTTTCTTCTTTTTATCGCACATCTTCAAAGTCGCGAATAGTGAGAAAAACGCTGCTAGCATTTCAGTAAAACTTGTCGTTATCACGGTGAGGAACATCGAAAATGCAGAATCTCTGCGTCTAATCGTCATCAATAAATCGTTAACGTTGATTAAGTACTGTATTAGTAAATAAATCATCAACGAAATCGTGTAATATGGCCATAATGCGGATTTTTGCAGCGAATTTGAACAAAATGTATTTAAACCCACGAAGCGTAACATTCTCAGTAAAGGGAACAAAAGAACACGTAAATTTTGAGCCATTTTGTTGCGAAAGAAGGTTAAGAACTTGAAGCATATCTTAACTGAAGGAAAACTCTGGTCGAAGTTTCAACTTGAAAACTTTTAGTTGTTTACTTAAGATCGCCATTTTGAAAATTTGGTCGTTGTACTTGTTTATTTTGGTGTAAGGTGTTTATTTGGTAGCAATGGAGTGAAGTAGGAAGTGTAAACAATGTGTAGGTATCGATTATGTTTCTAATTTTAATGATCGAATTGAGTTATCCTCAAAATATGAATACATTATTTATCAAATTCACTTCATCAATTTTTATTCCAATAGGAATTCTCATGTGGGTGATAGATGAAGTCTCTTTTGACGTTACAGGACATAGAAAGTGACCTTTTCCAAAAAACAGGAGTTCTCACGGTGAACCGATGGAATTCAATTGCTGATAGTAACGAAATTGGATATTTGTGGAATGTTATTGCTATTAAAAACAAAATCAAAAAAAATCTTACCTCGCGAACAGTAGCCACAATAGAATCCAATATCGCGTAACAAAAAGAATAATACGTAATAATCCAATACACAAAGTAATAATAATCAGCTTTAATGGTTGATTCATCATTAGGACGTTCCAGTTTGGAGATATACTTCATGAGGAAAAAATACCACATAGTGGTGGTAACCGAAGTAAAAAACATGCAAAGAAAAGTCAGTGGAAATTTATACAAAGCATTGTGCAACTTGCAAATTTTCCTCAATGAAGCATGAGTATTGAAGATAATTTTCATTCTATAATCGAATCGTCTATTAAAATTTAATTTCTTCTCCAATAATTTCGTGTTGTTGATTAATTCGTCGTTAATACTTTTATAATAGGCTTGTATTAATTTCAAAATCGTCAAAAAATAACAAACATTTATATAGCAAACAAGTCCAGCAGCGTATCTTAATGATAAAATTGATATAGTAAACGTTGAACCACCACCGGTTAATTGAGTGCTGTCTACGATGAAACAGCAAATAAAAATCACACAGGATATGCAAATTTTTAAAAACCATTTACTTTTTGAATACCTAACTTTAATATTGATTTCTGTTAAATCGTTTTCTATTTGAAATAAACGAAGTATTACTTTCATTTTTTTATTGTATTGTTTAAAATTCACCACTAGTGTAGAAGCCGTTGCCAACATTTCAGTAATTGATGATGTAGCTATGCTCATTCCTTTCGTGAATCCATCTCTATCAGCTGCGAAAATGGACAAAATGAAGATACCATTTAACGAGTATTGAAACATGTAAACGAATATGATGACGGAAGAATAATACGTCCAAAATATAGATCTACTTTTCGTTTTCAAATTGAATATACTCAAGCCTACGATTCGCGAAAGTAACAAAACCGGACGTAAAATTTCGCGTAAATCGTACTTTTTTAACCACATCGCGCTTATTTAAAATCTGATTAGTTTTACCGTGGTAGTTTCTCTTTTGATGGGAATTTTTTTGGCTTTTTCAAATTTAAATTGCATGATGTCAAATTTTTTAGCGAAATTTTTTTCTAACAGCAATTAAGATATACGATATAGGCTATGCTACCCTTTATTAATTAATTTCAAACTGTTAATGAGTGAAATACTTGATGTTGGTTGATGGTTTTAATGATGAAAAAGAAAATAAATAAATTATTACTCGTAGAAATTTAATAATCGTATGAAAAAGGAAAAATTAAAATATACAATGAAGGAAAATTGAAAGCGACATTGCCAAAGTTGAAGTGTGTATGATAAATTATGCTTTTGAAACAGTGTTACCATTTAGCCTAATGTAAAATCAACAAGTTTATACCTAGTTTACTGGTATTTCTTATTGTCATGATTTTGTGATGATAAATTACAATTTAACTCTGTCCTTGTTTCTGTTTTATGATGCATGAATTCGTATGTAAATGACACAAAATATCAAACTACCTACTTAACTGACAGTGATTTTCCACTTTTTTAAATATTTGAAGCATGAAAGCATACACACATAAACGAGTACATTACAAAATACAAATGAAACCACCAATTAACTTACTTTACTCGCTGTATTTTGAATAGAATCTAAAATCTTGTAACATAACGTAAAGTAGATGGCTGTCCAAACGCATAAATAAAAATAACTAACTCCGATCGGTGTACCTTTATCGGCGTTATTAAAATGATGGATATTCTTGACGAATAAAAAATACAAATACGACGTAGTGATCGATATGAAAAACACGGTCAAAAAATTGATATGTATTCCATAAAGTGCATTATGCATTTGGCAAATTTTCCTCAACGAGTAATGTATCTTGCACAACGTTTCTACGCGTATTTCAACATCTTGAAAGAATAAATTTCTCTCCATCATCTTCGCAGTCACAGCCAACTCATCGTTGACTCTTTGAAAATTATCTCGGATAATTTTCAATATGAATAAAAAATACCAAGCGTTTGTCCACGACACTATTCTTGCTGAATATCTCATCATAATTATCGTACGAACTTTATACGGTTCGTAGATATAAAAAATAATAAAATCAATTGTCATGCAAGAGAACAAAAACAGGAAAAATTTCATCGTTCGTATAAAACAACGATTCGCCGAATACCGAACACGAACATTAATCGAGGTCCAATTTCGATCAATCTTTAACAATTTCCGTATCACTTTGTACATTTCGTCGTATCGAGAATAACTCACCACAATTGAAAATATCGCACTTAACGTCTCAGATCCAAATAATATAGTTGCGGTGATTATTTTCAAGAATTCCGTTTGATTTAATTTTCGATATAATATAAAATCCATCCAGTTTTTTAAGTATTGAATTATCAAAAAAAAGAGTATACCGATTACATAATACGATCGATATGAACATCTTTGACCAGTTTTTACGTTGCAACGGTTCAATCCGAAGAATTGTAAAACCCTAAGCATCGGGTAAATAACCGAACATGATGTATTTCTCGCATTACACATAGTAACCTAAATATTCGATACTTTACTGCGGAAAATTACACTTTTATTGTCGAATTAATTCTATTGCAAGTTTGGCAGCGCGTATCGACACCTTTAAGTAGGTTCACAATACTTGACATGTCATGTGGGAAATTTTTGTTGATTTTTAATTACGACAAGTCCGAAATATAATGATATTTTCTTGAGAAAAATTACGTGCGAGAAAGCTTTTACGTCATCAGTTAGGTTTTCTCCCGTTTTGTTAATCCGTTATAAAGTAATAATATGTATTATTTGATAACGTTGTCAAAAACACGCAAAATACTTCCATATTTAGACGTGATAACGAAAACAATTACGTCATTGAGATATATTTAAAGTAAATATTAATGGAAATACTACGTTCATTCATACCTTTCGTATTTTCACGTGGAACTAACCTATCATTTAACCTGTTGAATTTCTTCTCATGTCAAAGAGATTTTGATGAGTATCAATGACGTTGTTTGTATCTACAGCACACATTATAGGTCATTTCTCATTACAAGAAGAAATACCTACGTATCCATTGACTAATTTACGTCGTTACATTCTCTCAAAATAAAATAAGCAGTACAATGGATAAATAATTGAAAAAAAATCATCAAAAAAAAGAAATGCCAACGATACCTGGTTTTCCCAGGCGGTCACCCATCCAAGTACTAACCAGGCCCGACGTTGCTTAACTTCGGTGATCGGACGAGAACCGGTGTATTCAACGTGGTATGATCGTTGGCGATGGAAGAGGTGCCTTTCATGATATTTTAATACGTATAAGTTGAATTTTAAATATTTCTGGGTTATTATTTATTCCATAAAACCACTAATGATAAAGTTATAAAATTACTAAACAAAACGAAAAAAACGATGAATACATATATTTTCAAATTTGATATTTTAGTATCTAATGGTTATAATCATAAGTCATTTTCTCAAATAAATATAAGCAAAATTATCACAAGTATTTTGTACACGAACTAATATTTTAAATCAAATCAACAAATCACATAATAGAATAACATCGTGTCTACAAAAAAAGTTTTTTAGGCTTATAACAAGAAATGGAGTAAAACATGAATTCATCAACACTACAAAGACAGCACATTAATTCACAAAAACAAGAACGTATCAAGTTATATACATAATTAACATCAAATAAGCATAAATTCCATTCCACAAAACATCTCAAAAATACCGTATCACTTTTGAATTTTTTCTAATAAATTTTTTTTCATTTCATTTAGAATCTCTCTCTCTTGTTTATTATTCTCAATAGCGATAGAATTTTCTTTAAGTAAGGATGTAATAGCATGAAGAACTTGCTGTAATGTATCATCTTCCTCCTTGACTATCAATATGTCATTTTTCTGCTTCTCAAGAGCAGGATCATCTTTCTGCTTATTACATACAGGCTCGTCTTTTTTTCTAACAGACATTAAAAGAGTAGTTGCTAAGACTGTTTCGTTGATACTAGAATTCGCCAACATAGTTTCATTTTCTTCAAAACTATCATTAGGAAAAAGTGAGCAAACTATATTTTTTCGAACGGTTTTAATTACTAGTTCGTCTTCTTCGATGGGTTCCGGAACAGGAGGCGGTGGTGGAAGCTCAGGCGTTGATTCTTTTTCTTCGGAATATGTACCCTCCGATATAGGCTCGACTGATGGAGGTTTCAGGTGACGAGTGCCTAACATGCTCTTTCGACTTTTTCGTTTGTAAGTTATGTTATTCATATTCATTGTGAATTGTGATACTGAGTATTAAAATGGTAAATTGGTAACGTAACCAAAGTTAATAACACCGTGTTCCTGCAATATTAACTGAAATATTAAATTAATTAGTAATCGTTGACAACTGATAATACATTCATTACAAAGAAAGCAGTGGTTACCTTACAGTTGAATAATTCTTTGAAAAGGAATTGAACAAAGTACGTCTGATCGCAGATAGAATTTCAAATTGTTAATCGAATTATATAACGATAAAAAAAACTTGAGAATTTATACAATACAACGATATCAAAACATTTTAAATTTTCGCTCAAAACCAATCGAAATAAACGTTTACATTTTGTTTTGTTTTCCTAATTTGATTTGTTTATAAAAAAATTCCGATGCACATTTTTTCAAGCTTATGCTAGTTACCACTAGAGTCGTTAAAAGCTGTTTCCACTACTTTATGTAAAAAAAACCTAAAACGGGTTAATAATTTGAAATATTGCAAATGTTCACGAAGTTCTAAACGTTTGATAAATACGACTTTTGTAAAGTAAATTGCAAAAAAAAATTTATCGTGAATTTTTCGCTAATTATTTACGAACGTCCACTAGACTACACCAGACTAGAATTTTCGGTTCCTTTCTTGGAGAATGATCATCGTTAATTCCGATTAAGTAAATTTTTTTTTTCGTTATCGTAGGAGTAAATTTGTGCGGTTTCGGTACTCTTGATTTCTCGGGAAGTCGTATGTACGCCAGTTTGATTACGACATCGTTTAATAGTTTTTCATCATGAGTGTGGAAGAAATATTTTCGTACCGAAAGGAATCCCTTATACCTCAAATAGACGAGACAAACTCCGAAAATGAATCTTCAAAGAATAAATTACTACGTCTACTGGACGACATCGAAAATCGAGTTGAAAGGTTTCGTCGTGGTGCTCTTATAATGGAAGAAGAAAAGGATATCTTGTTCTCCAGTATTGATGCAGTTAAAACATCCGACTTGATGAATGATCTACTAGAAAGTAAGCTCACACTTGTATATTTTACGAACTCTTCATTACATATATGAATTTTTCAGGCGAAAAAGACGAAATAATGCACTTCACCGAAAGAGTTTCAGCCAGATGTAGCACAGTCGATATAAGTGTTCGGACAGTTCGTAACGAAATGCAAGAAGAAAGTTTACATCAGGTTAACAGCTATATCAACAATTTAGTCATTGATTTAACAATAGATCCTTTCGCGGTGAAGGAACGCTGCTTGTCATTTATGGCAGCTTGTGGCTCAAAGTCTGATGAAAATGTTGATAAAAGTTTCGAAGTTGCTGTACTTGGATGTTCTTTAGATGATCAAAAACGTGTTCGAAGACGATTACTTGGGTTGCTTAATTATATAGATTATTCGAATAAAGTCAGTAGTATGAATGATTGTAATTAAAACATATTTCTAAGCAGTGGTCATCGATTACAGGGTTCGCTGTAAATGTCGAAGCTGTATTGGTTATTTTATTCCAATTATTCGTTTATTTTAAATCTAATTTATTATTAGTTTCGGTTCCTTAGTTTACTACTAACAGGTCACTGTTGTAAAAATTAATTTAAGCCCAATATTTTATATCGTGATTATGCGGTATTCCATTTTACTTTTAAATTTTATTTCTTTTTTTGGTATTTTTAGATTTTGACTGTTTTTTTCTTTATGTTTTGCAATTTTTCCCACACGGTATGCCATCTTACGTATTTTGATGCCTATAATTTATTAAAGTTTTTCTTTCTTTTTTATAGATTCACTTGTTTTTGTTTTACTTCAATGTTTCCATTGTAACAGAACTTTTTTCAAATGAAGAAACACGATTTGTGAAAATTGATTAATTCGTTTTAGCAAATAGCGTAAGTTAAGGAAGATGAGTTTTATTTGGTAGTTTTATTATTTCGATAATAATAATTCAGTCATGATTTCGTCTTGGCCGTTATTTTCATTCCATTTTTTTGGTTATTTCCACGAAGTAGTTATTTTCTGTTCCACGTTTTGTATTGTATTTATAATTTAATTGAATATAATTTGTTTGTTTAACTGTCTTGTATTCGTTGAAACGAACGTTGTAGGTACTTCTTCGAAAAAAGAAATGATTTCTTGAGTGGCCTAGAATTTAAGATAAAATTCTTCAAATGGTTTCACGAAGTAACAAGTTTTCGAATCCATGATTCATCCATCATTATTGCAAAATAAATAAAATAATGCAAAATGATAGGCTGATTTTCAGTTGAAGACAAGTATAGATTCATTTAGCTCACATCATCCGGTTGATTTGTTCATTGAAACTTCAAAGCGTGACATTAATTCTCAAATTTACCTTAGATTGTCAAGAAAAATTACTATCGTCACCTTGAAATTCGTCGGGTAATTACGATTCAGATGAGATATAACAATTTCCGATCCCCCCTATCCTCTCTCAACCTTCTCCGGTGCACGTGAAGAATTAGTTCGATATATGAAAATATTTTCGGAACACCCAGTAGTAATAAAACCATAAAAAAGATGAAAATTGGCGAATTCAAAACTTGAAAAAAATTTATTGGATCTTAAAAATATAAAAAAAGAAGTGTTATTAAAATACAATAAAAAATTTTAATTACATATTTTTACATCAAGTCCTACAAACATTCCGTAATATATTCTTCTTCTTTCGATGCCTGGATTTATTCGGTTGCAACACAATGGTACTATTATTATACCTATGATGTATAGGAGAAGGTCCAAATGCACCTGAAAGCAATATCTCATAAAAAACGAAAAATATTCCGCTGGAAGTTTCCCAACGTAAATGCGTACTTATGGTTAAAGGATGTAATCCATTGCCGGAAATGGTATACTCTTCTTCTTCCTCTTGCCTCAGTTCGGCTATGCATTGAGCGGCTAAATACCAAAATACCGCATTAACGTTGATGTCTTCTTTAACCGAGGTTTTTATCAGTTTAGCACCCAGGGCTCGTGATAACAATTCGGCTTCTTTTCTACACGCGAGAAAAAAACGAGTTATACAGATTTCTATATTTGGTCATCTTCCAGGTGTTTCGTGAATGCGGATTCGCGTCAGAATTTGGTAATGTCGTAATACTCACGAGTCAATAACACATTGATCTACGAGATCGATTTTATTTTGTACTAAAACTGTTGGAATATCGCCACATTCGTCTTCCACCTACGAAGAAAAACGAAACTTGAATTTATGACGATCGATGGTGTCGAAGGAAGATAAAAATCGACTATTAAAGAAAAACTATTGTGGAAATGGTACAAAGTGGTTCCAAGATTTTTTTTTGTTTACGTAGTGAATGTGATATTTTAAAATCGCGTGTTTGTTTTGAATAACGAAGTTGTGAAATTTCCAAGAATAATCAATAAAGCTGAGTTTTTTGAAAAAAAAAAAACAAATCGAAATGTCACGATGGCAGGTTTTAATTGCAAAATTGTGCAAGGTTGTGTGATAGATCCGGTATTTAAAATACAGTAAAAAATGAAAAATAAACGTAAAATGATAAAATAAAATCTCTGGTTTATAAACATGATTCAAATTTTGTTACCAAGTTTCACATGAAGCCTCGTTAGATGAAATTAAAAATCCACGATTTGAATCTCCATATCGACCCACTTTTTTGAAATAAACAACCCATCAAATGCACCAAACTTTACGTGTTTCAAATTCATGTCAAAACATATCTCATTTGGACTGAAATGAACCAACGGTTGATGGTAATTATCTATCATTATCATATTTTCAAATATACGAGAAATTATTCACACTGTTCCGCATGCGAAACAACTTTCGTTCTTTCAGAACTCAGAAGCTTGGCGTAAAAAAGGAGGAAAAAACGTGATTTATCAGAACTCACCATCGTACATAATGATTAAAACGAACGATGGCGTTAATACGTGCACACCTAATGCCATATACATACATAATTTGTATACAATCGTAACGTATAATTTATTATTTCGAATACGCGAAATAAATAGATGTTTTGACACCGACAAGTGCTTCATTTGGTACACCAAAGATGAAAGTAAATAAATCGTACGGTTCCATTTTATAATTTTACACCTTGAGGATGTTTTTGCTATTCGCGTAAAAAGTTGATTTAGGAAAAGTACGACCTTGATATTCGAAGTAAAGCCCAAGGACTGACCTCCTGCTCTTATGTCATTGACATTTCTATGGCCGACGAAAAGTACCACTAAGCAGTTTGCGTGTCTGACTCTGACTTTAAAAAATCAAGAAAAAAATCCGCTTCATAAACGAATAAGCTAATGAGTGAAACAATACGTGGGAAAGATACGAACGCATGAGCCAACCTAGTTCGCATTTCGTAGAAAATACAAAGCAAACAATGGATTTTCTGTTAACATACCATCGCAATCTTCTGACCATAATAATTACTTTTAACGGTTTAGTAATTCGTCAATTTGAAATTAACGAGATTTTGTTGCAGTTTTTTCACTATGTTTGTATAGGATCGTTTTGAATCTTGATTTATGAATGAAGAAGTTGATTCGTTTGAAGAACATGCCATCGAGTTTAGTCAGTTACTTAGTAGTTCTGTTCAGTTAGGTATCGGTGTTATTTACATTATACAATCGATATTTACGTTCGATGAAATACTGATGTTGATTATTTCTATTTTTTTTTTAAAGAACGATTCATAACCATATCGAAAATGAATCAAAAAATTGATCATCATATCAGACTATCAATCAAAGCCAGTGCATAGTGCGTACAATGTTATAACTTTACGATAAAAATGAAAATATGGCAACACTGCGCCCAAATGTGACTTTGTTTACATTTACTTGACGATTTAAATCGTATTTCAGCACGTAAATAATCAAAATGTACATCAAATCAACACACATGTAAAATTTCCACCAATAGAATTTCCCAATCCACAACATACCTTGACCTTCCACGAATGTATAGCTTCAAAGGATGCTCTATCGGCTGATGAAAATGCCAACACACATGCTTGCGCTCCGCGATAATAAGCTTTGGTAATAGCGTCAAATTCTTCTTGACCAGCGGTATCCCATAACATTAATCTCACATCTTCACCTTCGTATCTACCACCACAAGATAAAATTCATATAAAAATGAAATGACATCTAGCAAACGTTCGACATAAACAGTTTAACGTCAGCGAATTACGCACGGTTAAACCTACGAAGTATTTCCGACACGTTTTTATCTCTCGAAATGATTTTCTTATATTTAATCACATACTGTATCTGACGTTCCAGAAAATCGACTCCTATTGTTTTCTTGTACTCTCTGGTAAATGTTCCTCTGCAGTAACGTTGTATCATGCTGGATTTTCCGACTGCTCCGTTACCCACAATCACCACCTGTGAAAATATTACTATGAGTCGGTTGCTATTTCATGATAATTTATTATAATGGGTACTATCATCGAACGATAGAAACGGTTTCGAGAGATATTGCCAAAATTAGCATCATTCATCAATCGCATAAATAAAATTCTCATTTTACGAACATAATATTACCTACGATCTTCGTGAACATGAACATGAAACGATGCGCGTCATCAAAACACGAACTCATCGCCGGTCAAAAGTCAAGTTCAACTTTGCAATTTCATTGATTAAATACAACCAAGGTCAAGGGCGAAGGACAATAGATTCCAAAATATCGACGCTTCCCGATTACCTCGCCAAGGTGTCAACTATGTCAATTCAAGTGTGAATGAAAACAATACAGAAATCAAGTTTGATTTTCAAATGATTCATATTCGTGATTCATGTTGTTGTTATTTTAAACGCCACTTCATATTTACGAGTATTTAGCAGTAACGAATTTAGCAACGCTATCTTTATGTAAATTTACGTATTAAAAGAAAATTTTCAAAATTTCCTTCACAATAGATAGCTTAGAAAGATATCTTCAGGTATTGAGAACTTTTTGGATTAAAATGAACAAAATTGAAAGTCATGTTGGTTTTCACAATAGTAAATATTTCCAAAATATTCTAATACGTTTGTCATTCGATCTTCCTCGAAATTTTGATTTCAAAAATTCTCTGTAAGTATTTTGGAGCGCAATTTTAATACTTACTACGTTACCTACATATCAAAAAACCAAATCACAATTAGTCACAAGGGTGAAGAAAAAAATCTCGATAACAATTTCATCATAATATACTTAATACTTCGCGAAAATGCCCACGAGCCTACTACTTGAAAACAAATGACCTAAATTTAAACAACAGACAATAACATTATCGATATTAAATTGCAAACATGTTCGCAGATTCCTATTAAGGAAACTAGTGAATGAAACCATGTTCTTCGTTGAATTTAAAACATGGAAACAAATCAAAACATATTCGCGTGTGTTTTTCCTAACAAGATTTTCATCACAGGGATAGATAACATCCTTGGTTACTGTCTTTTACCGATAAGAAATAAAAACTCGTTTACAAGCTTACACGAGTATTACAATGAACAAGATGCAATGATAAGACGTACGCTTTAATTACATCTAAGAATAGTAAAATTCTACACTCGATCCGCGATGTAACTTGGTGTTAGGAAATGAAACAGATAATCAAACGTTGAAGCAATGAAAGTTAATTGGAATCGGATTGAAGTTTCGCATCGCGGACTTAATTCGGGTCGGATTTACGATCGTACAATCAATCATGGTCATTTATTGAAATAGAAAGGATATACTTATACGTGGGAAGTCGATTGGAAAGTATCAATTACTTTCAAGTTTACTGTAACTGAAGCGAATTTTCAAAGTTTAATACTCACGTGCGCATCCATCGCGAATGCTTTTTTTATATCTGTGGAAAATACCACAAATCTAATTTGTTATAGATTTCAGATCTACCACTGAGATGTAGCTGTAATTCTACATGCATAGGAAATGCTTGAATACAGAGTGGTCCAAACTAGTCGAATAAAAAACTTCACGTGATATTCTAAATGTATTTTTACGATTATAAATACAAATAAAAAGACATCGTTGAGAAAATGGATAAACGAAAATGATGAAAAATACCGCGTCGAGTAGTTTGACCAGCTTGATAATTACTACATTCAATAGTTCGTCGACCGGTTAACCATGCGAAAACGCAAGTGGCTACTTGGTGGCAACTTGGTAAATTGCGAAACGCAGATGAATTTGAATTTCAATTGTATTACGTTCAAGTACCACTGAACGAGGTAGAGATTAAATAGCAATAATATCTTGGGTTTGGGCCAAGGCATTAAAGAGATTTTATATTTTTCAGTACATACATGTTTAAACGGTTCTTCTAGTTTTGTTGATGAGCACTTCTATGCACTTTCAGATAAAAAGTTCAATTGTTTTTGAAATCTTCTCACAACAAATCTCAAATTTCAAAGGAACACGAGACATCATTAATTATTTTGAAGCCGGCGTAGCGACGTATCATCAAAATGAATATAATTTGTTTACATAAATTTTTTTTATTTATTTAACGAGCAGCAAATTATTACACGATTTAAATTCCCAGTTTATTTTAAATTACCTACCATAATTCAAAAGTCAATCACCGGTTTTGGAACTCGTACACGTTCTCGTTAAAAAGGTTAAACCCTACGCCGTTACTATGTAATAGTAAACATCCATCATATGCTTTAATTTACCTCACAGACACCGCATGGTAACGCTCCGATGATATCGCACGTACAAGCCATAAGCATACATATAATCAGGCGAGAAATGCACAAACGATGCACCAACCATAACGTAAAATGCATAAGATTTCATACTCCAATTTCACATTGTTTTTCTCCAAAACACCAGACAACATGAATATAATCAAGTTGCATATGAATTGATCATCTCACCAAATGACCATCGAAGAACAAGATCAAGATAAGATGGAGATGAACAAAGAATGGCATATATTTTCAAAGAGTATATCTTTTGATCGTACCATGTGATAATTTAATAAACACCGCATATAGATACGGTTTAATATTTAAACTCAATATTGGAAAAACATGCGAAAATAAAACTGATACATATAACGGCGCATATGTACATAGATATTCTCGCATCATATTTACGGAATGTGGAATAATAAAATAAAAATTCAGACAGGTATCGAATGCGTTAAAATGCCGTATTCGTATTTGCATATATATTTCATATATTTGCTAAATTACATTAACCGCTGTTTATTTCCGTCATAATACATCGGATTACTTACTTTTATCGCTATTTCCAAGTCTTCTTCTCGCATTTTCAGACCTCATTGAAATTATTCTTCGATTTATTTTCCCAAACTGAAATCGTAATTGGTTTAGATATGCTGTAAGAACAAAAAAAAACATTAAATTATGAAAATCTCGCTCATTTGATTATTCATGTAACAAACAAATATCAAAATTTTGTTCAAATATTTTCAGTTTAGAAAAAAAAATAATACCCGAATTAAAATCAAGCACAGTTATCTGTGTATAACCGAATTGCTCTTATCCATGCATGTTAAGTACTTTTAATCGATAGCGATCAATTTATTATAATTTTTTCCTCAAGTTAGATTGATAAACGTAACATCGATAATGTTTAAAAAAGAACTTGATCAATTGAAAGCATATTCGATTCACTTTTTTGCAAAATATTGCAATAATAAGAAGCAAAACTTCCAAATTCGTCAAGTATTGTCACTTTATTAACAGTGTTCCCAATGCGGAAAAATTCATTAAAATTTTTTTATGCCTCAAAAAAGACTCAAATTATCTAAACGCTATTTTCGTTCAATTCGTCAATTGTAATTTTGCCAACAGTGTTGCCAACGCGAAAATTTTTTTGCAATTTTATCATACCTCAAGAAGACTCCAATTATCTAAACGTTATTTTCGTTCAATTCATCGATTGCAATTTTGCCAACAGTGTTGCCAACGCGGAAAATTTTTTGAAATTTTTCATAGCTCAAAAAAAGTAGGGTATTATAAACTTGAGGCCAGTTGAACATGTCTCACAAAAGAAAACTTAATTAAAAATAGAAATCATTGTATATCGCAACTAAACGAGCCATAACGTGACTACATTCCTCGTTTAATTTTTTCTAAATAAAACTTGAAAAGAAGAAAACAATAATATAATATCATGAACATTACTAAACGACATCTGAAGTAGTTATTTCTGCAATTGATGATAAAAAGTAATAGTCATTAAAAAAATTATATAACGTAAAACAAAGCTTAATGAACTTTCTAACTCGATCAATTGCATAACATCAACCACATGGTGTAAAAAAAACTATTGCAGTTGTAATAATTACTGCTATAGCTGAAAATTAAGACGAATGCTTTTAATGAATTACATATATTTTGAAGTTAGACGATAAAATTATGGTAAATCTTCTACCAACGAGCGGCATAAAACATTTGGCTATTTAAACCTTGAGAGGACCACATAACTGTTAAAAGGAATTACAAGACGTACATCACCGGAAACACTATTTTAGCGGTAGATCGGCGTGTTACAAAGATGAACCTAATTTTCGAGAATTCTCGTAAAAGCAGAAACCAACGAAGTGACATATAATTAGGTTTTTTCATTTTGCTCAAATTACTCAATCATTCTCTTTCTGCTAACAAAACCAGATGATACTGAAGACGCGAAGACTTCTTTAGTCAAATAAAGACAACAAAGAAACATACGAATTCGTCTAAAAAAAATTCTTCGTGGGTAAAAAAAAGTAACAAAGCAGACTTACCTAAAATAAAAATTACATTTAATCGGACTTCAAAACATCACAAATTTCGAACAAAACTTCACGACACTGGTAATCCGAACCGCACTTCTTTAAAATTAAACAATGCACTAGACAACAGATTGTTAACCTGCACCAGGTAACACAGGTAAATTTACATACCTGGTACGCAATGTTACCAACTAAACCGATTTCTCGTTCGATTTAGCCACATTTCACGAGGTTAACATTGTATTCGAACGACACCTTTACTAATGTTGGCTGACTGGGCGCAATGGTTGCAGGTAGTAGAATACATCTTGACAGCAATGGTAACCGGTACAAGTCGATCGGATACACGGAGTTCTCCTGATGGTAACGTGGAAGAAATCCATTATTCATTGATACCGCATGTTTGCCTATTATGAATTCGGAAGGAATACTTCATGTAAATTTGCACCGAAAATTGCCACAATAATTACGTCGAGTTCAACAGACGACATAAATAAAAAAACGTAAAATTCTAACTGGTATCTAAAAATTATAACCGTTCAGCCAAAATCATCAGATATAGTTGACCTTTTCCGTAATACGATAAATTTATCAAGCAAATCATAATTTGATTTGCTAGTTGATAAATTCAATTTAGTTGGAATTCGTAGAACATGCATGAACGAAGTAAACTGTAGTCGGAATTATGTTTTAATTTCAAAATTACCATTTTATTTTCTCCATGGTTCTTTCAAGGAAATACGCCATTTCATTTTCATAACCGCGTTCGCAACAGTTTCACACTTCCAAGATCATTATGGCGCTGCGACTACACATATTGTAAGTACGAGAATTTAATTGCTCGTTAACTTCGTTACGGTATGATTTGCGGACGACAATAATAAATTATCCTTTGCGTATTTCAGATACACAAACATATTAACATCGCTGATATCAATTTGTGAATGTAGTTTAAATCTGCATTTCAGAAAACCGCGAACAGAAACGACTGATACAACTTCACCTATATTAGGAAGAATGTTCATGGATCCGAATTCGATTATATATCCGACAGGAAATCACACAGCGACTGTCATCTTTTTACATTCATTAGGTAACATAAATATACAACCGTGAAATGAGAGCAAAGCGATAACGTAATTTGTCGAACAGGCGAAGTAGGCACAACAACGATGGATTTGATAAGCTACGAAAAAGAAGATTTCGGATTTACAAATATCAAAATCTTATTCCCCACAGCTCCATGTCGGCCGTATACTCCTCTGGGAGGAGATGTAATAACGTAAAGCTATTCAAAAAAAGCAACCTTATTACCGTTATTTTACGATTAAATTTTAATTTGGTATTTTCACAGATGCGATATATCTGGTTCGACGTAACCGAAGAAAGTTACAGAAGTAAAGAAATGCTCGAAACTTTCGAACAAAATTTCCAAGATTTAACCGAATTAATCAAGAAAGAGGTCCAAGCTGGAATTCCGTTGAAAAAAATAGCCATCGGTAAATTATTTTCAACATTTGTTTTCAACGTGATCGAGTTCCCATCGTAATTCTTTTTAAAGGCGGATACATGGAAGGTGGAACAATGGCGTTACACATGGCTCTAAGAATTCTGCCGGAAATAGCCGGCGTGTTCGTTTTGAATTCGTATTTACACAGAAATTCGATTGTTTTGAAGGTATCGAATTTACGTTTTTAGAACTTCGAAAATAGTTCATCAATGGAATTCATTTTTTTTAGGAATTAAGAGAAAATAAGCCACCGAGATTGCCTACGTTATTGTGGACACATGGCGTTAGTGATGTATCGTTTCAACATGCCAAAGACGTATTTAACGATTTATTAGAGCTAGGAATACGAGGACAATTTTTCGAACAACCTGGTATCGTCGGGAAACTGAATCCTGGACAGCTTGAAGTATTACAAACTTGGTTATCAGGGATACTCGATGCTGTCTGAAATAAAAATAATTAAAAATGGCAACAAACGTAAAATTTATTTTCGATGAAGTACGACAAATTTCATTCATTAGTAATTTTTATTTCGAGTAACACCTTTGTATCTTTTACTGTTGACGTGTGGTTCAGATTATTTTCACAACCGCGTAACAATAAAATTAAATTCTTGATAACTTTTTTAAATATTGTATATTTTCTGTTATGTACTTGATTTTTTCAGATCTATTTCTCAAGCGAATTTCTATATTTTGTTAATTTATATTTGTGTATTTTTATTAATAAATTATTGACTTGTTACGTTCCAACGTTCAAGTGTCTTTGAAGGTTTGATAAGTTGATAAGATTTCAATATTCAATGGATACATTTGACCGAAAACGTAAAGGTATTGTTTTATTCAACAAAAAACACGAATTAAACTTTCTTGAAATCATTATATAATAAAATAGGGAATTCTGAAACGTATGAATCTAACTAAGCAATCGACAATCAATGATAAAATTGTCTACCATGTAGATTTTTGTTATTTCGCCAGTTCGATTTTAATTTTATGTTGAATCAGAAATTTAGAACTTCGAAATATTCAATTCACAATAAACTTTTAGCTCTTTAGTATATTTATTACAATTCACCAACTTAGAAATAATTCACCTTTACGATCATATCGTAACGATCAGCAAATCAATTATTTTACTAATTTTAAATTTATTACGAAGAAAAAATTAAAATCTCCTATGTGGTAACACTGATTTCCCTACCAAAATTGTTTCCGTTGTAATTCGCGTGATGATAACGGATAACGGCGAAAACACACCACGGGAATACTTCAGACTCAGAGCTGGTCTTATGACCGAAATGGAAACATCTAGTCATAAATCGTGATCACGTCGACCATGGTTAGTCATTTAATAAAATTTTAATAAGCTTCATGATTCAATCGACAATATCGTTTCAATGTTGCAACGGTCAACAGAGCTTAACTTGTTATCATGTGTAACCCAAATTTATCCGAGCTGTTTCCATCAAAATGGAGCGGTTTCATCTTCCTAACTTACATGTTTCTGTTCATCTGCCAAGGTACGTAGTCATTACTTTACTTTCGATTTTCACTCAAAACCTATACGACGTTTTAATTTTATAGGATTGATCGTAACCTCATCTCAAGAATCGAATCATAGCTATCACTATAACACCGTCGTAGTTGTATTGCTTACAGAGTTGACAAAGCTGATAACATCGTTGATCATTTATACTTCAAGGTTTACGATTATTGCTTTGTAATTACGATTGATTCAATTCATTACTTTATATTTTACTTTCAGGCATAGTTCGTTTTCTATTTTTAATCAAGCTCTTGTTCATATAAAACGTAAGTATTTCACTTCTAAGCTTCGTGATGTTAATTACTTGTCACTCATAGTTTAATTTAATTTCAGTACTATGGCTGTATTTCATCCCCGCATTATTGTACTGTTTTTATAATAATTTATCTTTCGTGAATTTGCTCAATTACGATCCGTCTACATACTCAATACTACTCCAGTTACGCGTGGTCATCACCGGAGTACTTTTTCAAGTAATACACTCTTCGTTTTACGAACTTACCTTGATAATAATGACATCACTTTAATAGATATTATTCAAAAAAATACTCACCAAGACGCAATGGCTATCGTTAATTTTATTGACCTTCGGGTGCATGTTGAAAAACTTGAAGTTCGACTTTCGCGACACCATCGAACTCGATTCATCTGCCATCAACGCGATGGAAGTGTTTGCTAAAAAAGACAGCATGGGGCTGAATTCCGGCACCATTTTTATACTGTTACAAGTAATACGACGTAATTTCGCGTTCGATACTTCGAGTACTAAATGTGTTCTTCATTATAGGTTCTTTGTTCTTGTTTGGCCGGCGTTTATATTGAATTTTTATTGAAAAAAGAAGGTATAAATGTCGATATTTTCGTGCAAAATACGTTTCTTTACGTGGACTCGATAATATGTAATTTGTTAGTGTTACTTTGGCAATGGGACGTAACGGTGTTTTCGCAGCAATCAGTTGATCATATACTAAATTTTAAGGTTAGTATGTGATAGTGCGAAATGACTTTATGTAAGTACTTTTTTAATTGATGTCTGTGGTTGATAATCGAATGCAAAAAATTCAGGTTAATTTAACGAGAAGAAATCCACGTAGTGTTTTATGTGACGAAATATTTGACTAATTTAGGTTACAACTTTTTTTTTTTCAATTTTACGACTCGAAATTATTTTTTTATTTTTTTTCTCAGAATAGCATTATTACAAATTCGTGAAAATGAATAGTTGAGAATTTTTTCCAATCGCGAGCTCATTCAGTGTTCCCAAAATAGAATTTTCTTCGTTAAATTAATCGCTTATTTTTTCAGATTTATAAAATTAAATAAATCACTCGAACGTGTTCTATCAGCATCAAAAATGATACTTCTGTCGATCAAACCAAAACGAACCTTTTTTTATCTCGTCTCCCACATGGTTTTGTATTTATCAATAACAACGAACTCGACGCTCGTATATAAACTACTTATCAACTACGGAAATGATATTACGAATAAAATTATTTATCACTTTGTAATAATTTATTAAATTCCATCTGCTTACAGGTTTTACTAGTCATCCTGAACAACGCGGCTGTCGGCATAGTTGCGAGTTTTTTCTTAAAATACTTAAATTCGATACTTAAAACCGTAGCATCGGCTTTGGAATTAGTTTTCATCGCCGTTCTAACGTGGATCATATTCGACGTGCCGATCAAGAGTAACGGCGCTTTATCCATAATTATAATCGTCTCGTCGATTATATTGTATTCGAAAAATCCGGTACAGAATCCTGTACAGATTGACTCGAAGTACAAAGAGCTATCGCAGAATGTCTAAAACGTGGTTTTCGTTATTGGAGAAGTATCGTTACCATTTTGGCAATGTGTCGCCTCATCGAAGAATATTCGTCGCACTAGTCATGATTCACGAGTCTTGATGAACAATGATAATTTTTAAGTACGCACGATGAAACAAAATTACACGACCTAAGATTTATTCGTAGCGCTGTGATTTTAATCGTATTTTTTTCAGTTATACCACGTTTTTATTTGATTATGGTGTTTTTATAATGGCTTTGTTTCGTTTTTTTTCTCTTGTTTAATCGTTTGAAAATTGTATGTTTTTGTCTAATTCAGTATTGATATATTCTTTTGTATTTGCGTTTTTTTTCCCTTCTTCGGTTCCTTTTGGTGTAAAAGTTAGATAATGGTGAAATTCCTTTAGGTGTTCATCTTTCAACGTATTTATAATATTCACTTTCGTCGTATTGGAATAGTTCGAAATCGAGTTGATATTTTTTATACAACTCTCGAACGTGGTTTTCGTTCAACTGACCGAAATATATTTTAGCAACGTCGCTAACTCCATCGATAGTTCTACCATCATTGAAAGGATTAGTTTTATGGCGCCATCGTGGTGAAATTTCATCTTGTATGTTGGCCGTATGTATTATGTAAATTTGATCCTCCATCATTGTCTCCAATTTACCGATAACGTCGTATTTGATCATACAAGGAGTACAAAATAAATAATACGGTATCCAATGATCATCAGCTCTGGTCCTTAGATCAATATCGATCAGGTAACTAAATCGAAGGAAAATTCGCAATGAATAAAAAACACCGCGAAATTACCTACCAGTGGCTTATCTTACTTGACGAATTCTCGAAAAGTAGGTTCTATACCGATAGGTTGTTTTTCCTCGTTCCAAATGTACTGGTTGGGTTTCAGTAATTTCCTGGTATTCGTGGAATTACCACCTGGTCTGTATTTGGCAACGATTTTCGAGCCGTATGATCTGTAGAAATGATGAGTACCATCGATACCTCGAACGGCGACATTTTCCAGTTTATCTCGATACGCCGATAAGATCCTTTCGAAAGGATGCCGAACGATGAGGAATTTTAACGAGCGTTTCAAGGCCTGAAAAGTAATTAGGAGGTTAGTTCGTGAAGTCGATGGAAGTAATCGATTTTTTTTCATATTGGTGGTTATTTTCGTAAATTGAAGGTTCATTATCACTGGAAATATCTATGTAGAAACCCTTGATTCGAATCGGTTTGAGTCAATTCGAGTCGGTTCGAGTCAGTTCGAGTAGATTCGAATCAGTTCGAGTCAATTCGAGTTGGTTCAAGTCGGTTCGAGTCAGTTCGAGTCGGTTTGAGTCGGTTCAGGTCCGTTTGAGTCCGTTCGGTTTATTTCGGGTCCGTTCGAGTCAGTTCGAGTAGATTCGAATCAGTTCGAGTCAATTCGAGTTGGTTCAAGTCGGTTCGAGTCAGTTCGAGTCGGTTTGAGTCGGTTCAGGTCCGTTTGAGTCCGTTCGGTTTATTTCGGGTCCGTTTGAGCTGTTTCGAATCAGTTCGGGTACGTTTGAGTCCGTTTGGTTCGTTTCGGGTCCGTTTGAGTCAGTTTGGGTCCGTTTGGGTCGTTTCGGGTCTGTTTGAGTCGGTTCGGGTCGTTTCGGGTCCGTTTGAGTCCGTTCGGTTCGTTTCGGGTCTGTTTGAGCTGTTTCGGATCGGTTCGGGTCCGTTTGAGTCCAATTGAGTCGGTTTGAGTCTGTTCGGTTCGTTTCGATTTTGATTTTTCAGGAGTATTTCGATGGTCATATGTACTAAGCATAATATTTATACGCAAAAAATCTTACTTTTTTCGCCTCGTCGCTTTCCAAGACGGGTAAAATTTTCCTAACGACGTCGTTAATTTGTTTATTCGCTTTTAATATCTCATCTTCGGTATAACCTCCTAGCAAAGCCAAGTTAAACAACCAAGTAGACGTGCCGGATTTGTAAATTGGACACCACGATAATTTATGACTCCTAAATGAAAATAATACAAAATTAATCCTTTTTTTTTTCGAACTACGCCAAATCACTTCTTCAATATTCGTACATACAAATCATAAAAAAACACTTCATATTGAGGCGCTGGAGGCTCCTTGAATGCAGCTGGAAACGAGGTATTTCTATACATTCCTAAATTATACCTTCGACAAACCTTCTGCAGATGCATCACTCGACGAACATTTCTCGTATGAGCCTTCATCTACGAAATCAAAAAGATAAACAATCGATTCGCGAACAAGCGGACACAACGAACAAATTCACTTACTATAATATCTTCTGTCTTCACCGCCTTTGTCTCGTGTCGACTCGACAAATGTCTGGCGATTTGATAAAACATCAAAATAAACACCGCCACCGAAACGCATTTTGAAATTTTAACCAAAAATCTAAACACCATTTAACATCCTTCACGAATAACACGGTAAAAACGATCACCGAACATGAGAAAGAAACTCGTTTTGAGACGATATCCGAGATATATCTTGGACTAGTTGGGCTTCACGTATTCTAGAACTAACACGTGATCTTGAGATTTCAAGGTTGATTAGTGTCTATTAACATGTGTTTTGCATTGTCATCGGACAACGGTCGCTGTACCGAGAATATAAATGATTTTACGCGCCGAAGTACTCGATGAAATTATCTAATTAAATGATTCTTGGCATTTTTACAGAAAACACCACCTGCCGAATTACGCTTCTATTCTTAGAAACTCCTGAAATGCGAATGAACGTTATTAAATGTCAAGTGTACGGTTGACTACAAATTTTACACTTTTCGCGTGACCTTAGAGGGTTATATTTTTAAATGAAAAAGCGGTTGATTTTTCGATTAAAAAAAGCCCAGCTCGCGTAGTAATTAGTTCGTAATTTCGTTAATTACGAGTTAAACGAAGTACATATACATATATTTCAAGTACTCGAATGGGTACCACACCATTAAAATTATTATTTTGATAAAAAAAAACTCGTCAAAATAAAAACAATTTCCATTAGCGTTAATATTTTGACAAAAAATTAAAAAAAATGGATGGGAATTATAATTAAAAAAAAACAAAAAAACAGCATAAAAATAATACACTTTTTTGTTTTAAAAAAAAAAA